>CM035806.1:130041155-130257983 GCA_020466095.1 Chlorops oryzae
GCCATTGTAAACTAAATTTTTTTTAAGATAGGACCACGATATCTCCTGCCGAATGTCATTGGAACTTGTAGATGCTAGCTAAGATGGTTATAGCGCTCTAAAGAACGACCGTTTTCATACTTTTATTGATAGCATTTAGCAAATATAATATAAAAGTTTAATCAAAATTGCACACGCTCAACACCACCGGTCCAACCACACTATGGATCCCAAAAATTGTTCCATACAAAACTTGCTTTTAATTTAGAATGCCTTAAAATGTCATACAGACATTAAAAACCAATCTGAACCTATTCTAAGAACTTACTCAAAGATGGGTCCGCCCAAAACTCATCTCTAATACAAGACAAATGTCAATAACAGGTTGGCTGATAAGTCCCCGGTCTGACACATAGATGGCGTCGCTAGTATTAAATGCATATTATTTTTATATAGTGGCAACCTTCAAATGATTCGTGTCAAAATTTGACGTCTGTAAGTCAATTTGTTTGTGAGATAGAGCGTCTTTTGTGAAGCAACTTTTGTTATTGTGAAAAAAATGGAAAAAAAAAGGAATTTCGTGTTTTGATAAAATACTGTTTTCTGAAGGGAAAAAATACAGTGGAAGCAAAAACTTGGCTTGATAATGAGTTTCCGGACTCTGCCCCAGGAAAATCAACAATAATTGATTGGTATGCAAAATTCAAGCGTGGTGAAATGAGCACGGAGGACGGTGAACGCAGTGGACGCCCGAAAGAGGTGGTTACCGACGAAAACATCAAAAAAATTCACAAAATGATTTTGAATGACCGTAAAATGAAGATATCAAACGAACTTGTTGGTCATATCATTCATCAATATTTGGATATGAAAAAGCTCTGTGCAAAATGGGTGCCGCGCGAGCTCACATTTGAGCCAAAACAACAACGTGTTGATGATTCTGAGCGGTGTTTGCAGCTGTTAACTCGCAATACACCCGAGTTTTTGCGTCGATATGTGACAATGGATGAAACATGGCTCTATCACTACACTCCTGAGTCCAATCAACAGTCGGCTGAGTGGACAGCGATCGGTGAACCGTCTCCGAAGCGTGGAAAGACTCAAAAGTCCGCTGGCAAAGTAATGGCCTCTGTTTTTTGGGATGGGCATGGAATAATTTTTATCGATTATCTTGAGAAGGGAAAAACCATCAACAGTGACTATTATATGTCGTTATTGGAGCGTTTGAAGGTCGAAATCGCGGCAAAACGGCCCCATATGAAGAAGAAAAAAGTGTTGTTCCACCAAGACAACGCACCGTGCCACAAGTCATTGAGAACGATGGCAAAAATTCATGAATTAGGCTTCGAATTGCTTCCCCACCCACCGTATTCTCCAGATCTGGCCCCCAGCAAATTTTTCTTGTTCTCAGACCTCAAAAGGATGCTCGCAGGGAAAAAATTTGGCTGCAATGAAGAGGTGATCGCCGAAACTGAGGCCTATTTTGAGGCAAAACCGAAGGAGTACTACCAAAATGGTATCAAAAAATTGGAAGGTCGTTATAATCGTTGTATCGCTCTTGAAGGGAACTATGTTGAATAATAAAAACGAATTTTGACCAAAAAATGTGTTTTTCTTTGTTAGACCGGGGACTTATCAGCCAACCTGTTATTTCTTAATTTAAAAAAAACGTTCCTATTTTTGGAAAATTTTTAGGTGTTTGGTATAATTTATAATTTTTTAAGGTAAAAAAAATTAGCGTTTTAATGCAATTTCGAAAACATTTATTTTCGATATAAACTATAGCTCTTGTTACTTGCCTATCGCACTTATGAAACATGTTTCGAAAACATCCCAATTGATTGCATGAGAAAGAAAGAGAAACAAAGAATGTTTTCTGCTTATAAATTGTTTGAAAACATGTTTTCATACGTGTGACCGGCGAGTTAGAGATTTAAAAATTTTTCTGTGATTGGAAACAACGTCGAGAAGAACATCGAGAGAATTTTGGCTCCCTGAAAAATGGCCCAATGCAAAATAGCCCCAAAATGTTGTATTGAAAACAACAGCACGAATTTTAGGACGATTTTTCTGTTTTTTTTGGCCTTTTTATATATTTTTTGGAGTCATTTCGCATTTTTCAAAATTTATTTTACATTTGGGGCCTTTTTTCATTTTTTGATTTGGGGTATTTTTTCATAATGCAAAGTAAGGTAATAATGCATTACGATAAATTACCCCAAAATTGGGGCCTTTTTTCAGTTTTATACCCAGAGTTAGCAGGGTATATTAGTTTTGTGCAAATCTTGTAACAGGGACAACTAAGCTCCGGAGATATAGACATATATACATATTATATTCTTGATCAGGATAAAAAATTGAATCGCTTTAGACATGTCCGTCTGTCCGTCCGACCGTCCGTCTTTCCGTCCGTGCGTCCGTCCGTGGTCGGATCTCCTCCGAAACGGCTGAACCAATGAAGTCGAAATTAGGCACACATGTATATCGGGGTCCGAGTATGATCCTAACTAAAAATGGGAGACATCCGCCCACTGCCACAAATGAAATTAATGTGTTTTCAGTAATATGCTTGTAACTTGCGAACGACTCACCACATTACATTGATATCTGGGGTACTGGTAAACTACGTAAAGGAACAAATCCTGGAAAAAAATGAACACCGTTCTCCTCGATCCACGCCCACAAATATGCCCACAAATAAGGGTTTATCGTAACTTGTGAAGTAAAAGGCGTAGAAACGTCAAATTCACAATTTAGGTTACCCAAGGCGAATGAAAGGTGTAGGAAAAAAAATTTATGCGGCCCGTCCACTGCCACGCCCACAAATGGAGAGGCAAAACATAGTGCGCCAATAATGTCGGGACGCTGGGTATTTCAAAGTCGGGCTTGACCGACTTTAGCTTTCTTACTTGTTTCATTTTATTTTGGGACCGAACTTCATTTTTAATTTGGGGTCATTTTTCATAATGCAAAATGTCCCCAAATTTTGGGGCCATTGTGCTTTGGGGCAATTTTTCAGGGATCCAAAATTCTCAACGTACATTTTATTGAAAAATAAAGTTAAAGTAAGTAACCGGCTAGTCGGCGATTTTTGCCCACTAGTCTCCGACTACAAAAGTTTCCGAATAGTCGGCTTTACCGACTAGTCGTCGACTAGTCGGAACATCCCTAGTAATTATCCCTTTTACGAATGACCATCGTGGTACAATATTTTTCTCGACTTCCTACTTAACCCATTTTGTGCCGACCCTGCAACAACATTGAATTTTCCATAAATATAATTTTTAGGGGCCTTTATGGATCTAAATAACAAAAAAATATTGCTTATTAAGAAATGGAAATTTTTTTTTGGGAAATATGAGGTAGTCGGAAAACCGACCTTTGGCCAAATGCATATACCCAGCCGGACATTATCGCATGCATGAAAAAATCATTACTGCAGAAGAAGTGAAGCACTCATATGTAAAGAGGGCAATTAGTGCTTTTTCGAGTGATCTTCTACTGAAAATATCACAGAAGCAAGAGCTCGTTGCAACATACCCTTCTTCAAATAAAATTTTCATATGAAAGATGGTCGTATACTTCTATTTTCAATGCAGATCCTATGAAATTGTCATGACAAGATGTTTTTCAATCTGTGTGCTACAATTCTCAAAAGTCTTATAATTTTTTTGTACTTAAGATGTTTTAAGAATTGAAACTCTTAAGTCTTTCCAAAGGCGATAATGTGTCACAATCACGAAGTGATGAAATATGGCCATATCTGCCAATTTTTTAAAAATATTCTTTTGCTTCTCCTCTCAGATCTCCGCGGCATATACTATTTTTTCAAATGTAATTCTCATTCCCGTTGGCACCATAATATTTCTTCAGAATGATATTTTCATTCATGTTAGCAGCATATACTCTATTTTCAAATGAAATAATCATGCAGGTTTGATCCGTTTCAGCCAGCCAGCATGTACTTTTTCCCCAAATGAAGTTTTACTGCGATTTAGGGTCATACCTATTTACCTAATGAATAACACATGAATTTTGAAGTACTGAAAATTGCGGCCATCTCCTAACAAAATTCATTAGAAGTAAGGGTTAGTAATGCCAGTAGTCGCAGTATGAATTTTCACCACTTCGGAAGTACTGCAGAAGTAGTGAAATTTCCGGCTGGGTACCTTTTATTTCATTTGTACCATATATATGGTGCACACACATTAGGCCGATGGTCGGTTTTCCGACCACTTTTTGAAAACCTCAAATAAAATTTCAAAAGTCAAATGTAGCTTGCAAAATATTAAGTGAAATCAAAATTTTAATCATTTTTAATTTAATTTAATAATTTTTGATGGAAAATTAGCTCTTTGGGTATATTTAATTTCAATTGAACGAAATTGCTTTAAATAATACTTTTTAAAACACTCCAACGTTGTTAAATATACTTTCTTGTTTTAATTTTTGCCCTTATTCAATTGGAATAGAGCAATCTTTAAATAACAACTTTTACTTTAATCTTAGCAGTTACTGACGATTTATTTTAATTTTTCAAAGTTGTTGGTCGGAAAACCGACCGGCCGGCACAAAATGGGCTAAAAACTTTAAGGCCCTATATCGTCAGGGTTGCATTTGCAGCCGGACCGTTTGGGAGTTGAAGGGTTAATACTCCTCTTTGCACTTTCGTTAAAACGGCTGTTATTGCAAATTATTTTACGTTCAAAAGCGACGGTTTTTAAATAGACTGCAAATGAAGTTTTAAACTTTATTGATTGAACTTACATAAAAATAGATTTTTGACATTTCCCTGAGTTTGCGGTCAGTTTTGCAACAAAAAGACTTACCCATAATTTTAATTTATGTTTTCTGAATATTCGTTTTATTTTAGTCGGTATACCGATAAAAAAAGGCTGTAATATTAACTGAAAAAGCAGGTTAAAATAACCGAGTTCATCGTTAATTGTTTACTTATGGTCATTGGCGGTCAACTCAACAGTACACACACAGTCAATAAGGATATAACTACCTTATGGTTGCAGTAACTGTCACATGGTTAAATCAACTGTCGCAAAGAAAAATGGCCTAGCACCAGCGTATTCGTTGAAGTATCAGAAGTAACTCAAAGTACTTCTTCGTTTTTTTTCATGTGTTAAGTATAGGAAATTTACTTCCTGCATATCTGCGTAGAGCCCATTAAAACGAAGTTGAATTTCATTTTCTCTTTGCTGGGAAATCTCTTTATCAGCAGGAGTTGTCCTTGATCTTTTTTTATATCAAGACAATATGAAATATTTAAGAAACATTTCAAAACTCTGATCCTAGCATGCAAAGTTGATAGCCCATACCCGAAAAAAAATCGTTTAAAATTCTCAACACAAAAGCAAAAAAATTTTTAAAATAATTTTTTTAAATTTTTTAATTTTATTTGAACTTGCAACAAACTTTACCCACATTAAAGGGCTGATAAACATATTGTTATATTTATATATGTAAGTAGGTATGTCTATTATGGGATATTCGAGAATAGTTTTAATACAATTCCTTTCTAAGTAGGCTTGCGTATATGTTTTTCGGTTAATTTATGTTTATGTGTGTTAATACCCCGAAGTAAATGTCACCAGGTCTAGAGTAACTCCAGCACTAGTGTCTCTGTAAGCAGTCCTGGTGGCAGACTATACCCGTGATAATACATTCTTCTTTTGAGATTTTGTATGAATTAGTTACACAGGAGAGACAACGGGGCCAATTGGGTACACTTACAAGGTATTTTAATGCGTCAACAGAAAGGGTCACTGTTTATGCGCTAACCTAGCTGTCAGTGGAAAGCGTCGTGCTTGAATTTGAGCTCTTGGGACTGTTAAGCGCGCACGCTATCCATTGAGCCACGGTAGACAGTCTGTACCTACCTATAGTAATGAAAATTTTCCTATTAGATTCATGTTGGAGATTAGCGAAGGCCATGTCTACAGTCTACAGTTTTCTTCTGTCGGTGTATTTAGTTCTTTTGTCTCTACTGTAACAGTGGTGATATAAGGGTATATGTATTTTTCCTTTTTTTACTGCAGGGTAAACTTCGGGTTTTTCGTATATTCTTGTAGCACAAATTTTTCATTATTTGGTAAAATAGACAATTAAGATTAAATATTTTCCACTGAACCCTCTTACAGGTTGATATATGTATGTAATTATTTATGTATCTTTTTTGAAGCTGAAAAATGCATTTTGAGCTTTTCTCGTTTTTCATTTTTATTTATTTCACTTGTCATTTTTTTGTGTGACATATTAAAATTTTAGCATTCGTAACGTCCTCACGTTCATGTACGTTTGATATATGACAGCGTTAATCGATATGTCAATCGAATTTATAGATATTTTTTTAAATTACTTTCTCTTTTGAGTACCTCTTTAAAATATTTTTTCTCCATTTTTAATGGAAACCAATTAATATTTATATTTCTATATATGAATATATGTGTATATGCGCGTCTGCTGCTGTTTTTTCATTAATTTTTTCTTCCTATATTGGAGGGGGCTTTTGCCCTATGCGCCTCTTAGGAGCAATGTGTACAGTGTTATATTCATTATGGAATAACAAACAAAAAAATTAAAAAAATAAAAAAAATTTGAAGGGGATAAGGAGAGGGAGAGAAAGAGAAAGAGAGAGAAAGAGAGAGAAAGAGAGAGAAAGAGAGAGAAAGAGAGAGAAAGAGAGAGAAAGAGAGAGAAAGAGAGAGAGAAGGAGAAAGAGAGAAAGAGAGAGAAAAGAGAGAGAGAAAGAGAGATAAAGAGATAGAAAGAGAGAGAAAGAGCGAGAAGAGAGAAGAAGAGAGAGGAGAGAAGAAGAAAGAGGAGAGAAAGAGAGAGAGAAAGAGGAGAGAGAGAAAGAGAGGAGAGAAGAGAGAGAGAAGAGAGAAAGAGAAGAAAGAGAGAGAAAGAGAGAGAAAGAGAGAGAAAGAGAGAGAAAGAGAGAGAAAGAGAGAGAAAGAGAGAGAAAGAGAGAGAACGAGAGAGAGACAGACAGACACGGAGAGAGAGAGAGAAATACTCAATACGAAAATGTACCAATTTTTTATTTATCATTTACTTACATATCAATATTTGTTCTTTCTGATAAAGAAGTGGCAACGATAATCCAAATATTAATAATGCCGATACGCCTGGGCTACAATTGAAAATATCGAAATGTTCGCTTTAGAGACCCTAGTACTGGTGGTACTAGAAATTTGATCCCATTAAATATTTTCTTGGATTAAATGTTACATCAACTCCCTCGATAAGGCGGATACCCGGATTTTAATGAAGTTTTGTTTTTTAATAAAAATAAATGCTCAGAATTGTTTGTTCAAAATAGTCCGAAAGTAGCGCGAGAACGGAAATACACGGAAAAAATTATTTAATTTTTATTTTTGAGCAAAATTTTTTCTCAGTGTAAAACAAAATAAATTTTATAAATATTCTTTGTTTTATTAATTTGTTTTTTTTTTCACTTGTTTTATTATCCCCATAAGTTTTCGACATATAAAGTTTTGAAAAATGGCTTACCAAAAAAGGATTTTACAAGGATATTTCAAAGACACTGCGCATTTGGAGCCTAAAAATCGGTTTTTGCAGTGCTTCTATCCAAAAATCAACAAAATTTTAAAAGGCCGATTGCGCCTTTCTGAGCTGGCAAGGCCCTTTTCGAGGCTTATGGGTATTTCGATTGTAAAAGTTTTAAAGAAATAGATATCTGTTTTTGTGGGTATCGGCAACACGCCCCCTCCTATCATGTCTGTTGTTTTTGTTTTTATGTTATTTATTTCCTATTCTTCGTTGACTTTGAACGTGATTCGGTTACAAGGCTTATATACCATTATAATTATAAGGAGTAGTAGTTGCATAAATTTTTGGTTATAAGAGTTTAAGATATTTTTTGCTACAGTAGGTAAAACCTTTCATCGACTTAAGCTATTTTATTTATATATCTATTTTCACCATATGGATTCTCAGCTCACAACTCTGAACTGAAATCAGAAAGCTGTAGAGAAATCGTATGTTTCTCATATATATCAGATGATCGAACAATATTGCATATCTGCTGAGTGTTACCATACAGTGTAGACGTCGTTATAATCATAATGAGTAATTGAATAAGGTTATATAATAAATAGTTGTGTTGATCTTTTATATACTGAACAAGGTTCATTTTCTCGGCTCTTATTTAAAGTGCTTTTAAATATTGAATAATTTATTTCTTAAATAAGTCTCAGGTGGATACAGCTTTATTTTATGGTGGGTTCAAAGTTTTAATTCTTTGTTCTTCTTTAATTCTTTTTGTTTTTGTTTTTTTTTGTTTGTTTTTGTTGTTTCATTTCTTACTTGTATAGAAAAGATATGAAGCCGATAAGGACTTTATGTTTTTAAGCAAGCAAAAACCTGATCCCGTATTTTGTTCTTGAATTGGTCAGTATTTTCACAGAATTTCAGACAATAGAATCTTATCAACTATAGAGAATATTTTCATATTTCTTTCGATAATTCCTTGCTTTTATTTTTAAATTTTCTTTTTTCGATAACCCTTTTCCATTTAATTTTTTTTTTTTTTTTTGTATTTTTGTTTTGAATTTTGGTTTTGTATATATTTTTGTATTATTTTTTTTCGAACATTTTGCTCGCATATAACTGGAGCAATTGATTTCTTAATATGAATCATTTCAAAAATTTACCTTCCATTTAAATAAGCTTTAAATCCGTTCTGTTGATATTTAAATAGTTTTTAAAAAAAAAAAAAAAAAACAAACTACATTCATTATTTAAATAATATTGTGAAACCACATAACAATTCATTTCAAATTCGTTTCTGCCTTGAAACAAAAGCAAAAAGGCAATAAAAGGCAAATTTTACTGTTCAAAAAGGTAATTTTTTATTCCAAATCGTTGACAAACTATAACAACAACAACAACAACAACAATCAAAATAAGTAAAATCCAATCGCGTTGCAACAATTTCAACCATTTTTTTTCTCTTTTTGAATAAATATTAATTAAATAATTAAAAGAAAAACAAACAGCCCTATTATGATTGGCGACTACTGATAGAAAATCGAAAAAGTTCTATTTTCGACAAAAATTTTAAATTTTCCACATACTAGAAAATGAAAAATTTTAGTCGACGATAGAACTTTTTCGATTCTCTATCAGTAATCGACAATCATAATAGGGGTGAAAAACAAGCAAAATCAGAAAAAAAAAGACAAGGTTCTGGTAGGAGCTAACCCCAACTTTCAAACTTACAGAAAATAATAAGCTAATGCTATGTTCTCACTAGGCCGGGTTAGGGTTATCGGCAAAACCCAGGGTTTCAAATGTCAAAACGCATATAAAAAAAATCATCTAACCCGAAAATAGACCCCGGGTTAACATTTAACTCTGAGGTTAGCGCAGAGTTGTATTTGAAATTTTCAGTTACATTTGCTAACACCGCGTACAAAAACCGGGTAAAAATTTAATACGACACTGGCAGGAAGCTTTCCCGTGCAGAAAATGAGTGGGGAAGGATGCAGGTATTTGGATATGTAAATTTTAATCACAGGTCGTGGAACGTTTTGTGATGCCGCTTTCACTATTAGCTCCATTAATCTTTTTTTGTTCCTGCGGACATTGCAATGCTCTTCTGATATTATTGCTTCCAATATTCCTTTGGCTTTTTCAGCTTCTTTAAACATTTGTAATAAAGCAAATTCAATTTTTATTTGCAATTTCTCGATGATATAGTATATCAGATATACCTTGCGCGTTTTTTATATTTCAAACTCCCAAGCCGGACATTATCGCATGCATGTAATGAAAACAGCGGCCATCTCCCAAAAAACTTCATTAACAGTAAGGGTAAATAATGCGAGTAGTCGCAGTATGAATTTTCACCACTTCAGAGGTAGTGAAGTTTCCGGCTGGGTCATACGAAATTTGTAAACCTTAACTCGCTCTAACCTGATATGAACGCTTTGAGTTAAAGAATCGGGTTAAGTACTTAACCCCTATAGTGAGAACATAGCATAAGGGGCTTATAGTATGACGAGAAACATGTTCAACGTTAATAAGTATGAAGCAACATGGAGAATGAGATAAAAAATTGTCTGGGGACTTTTCCCTGTGGATTTGAAAAAAAGCACTCCTTTTTTAATTACACTGGGCAAGGAAACATAAAAGGGAACAGGAATTCCAAATATTTTCAAGCAAAAGTCAACAAATTGTTTCTTTGATATTCATATAGAATAGGGCTATTTATCTTCCATAAATATGTTAATGTATGGATATCTGTGCACCAAAAGAAACTTTTTTGTAACATCCCAGCAAGCAATTAGATGATTTTTTGAAGAAAGTTCGTCAAGAAGATGAGAACACGTTGGAACTCTGTTGGAAGAGGCGATAGCCTATGTTTTGTTCTCAATTCTATCTACGAAGTAAATGTAAAAAGAAGACAATCGCCTGGGCATCTTCTGGGCAGAGGGCAAGACAATGCAGCATCGGACAATGTGAAAAGAATCCATATTTTCATAAATATTATACCTTATCCATTTAGCGATCATGATTCATTTGTCTATGATGAACGATAAGTATTATCAGGCCCGTGCGCAAGGGGAGATTTTGGGAGTTTCAAGTCCCCTTCAATAGACGGTTTGAAGATTTTTTACTCGGAATTTGAAAAAATTTCTTGAAGGCATAGCTAGTATATTCATGTTTCCAACAATTAAGAAAGTTTAAGAAACAGATTTGGGGCTCTTAGGATTCGATTAGTAACACTGCGTAACGCAGGGCCGTAGCAATTCTGTTTTGCGTGGGGGGAAAAATTTTTTTTCCAATTTTCGTGGGGGGAGGTGAAATTCTTTTTTCAATTTTAACGTCTATTTTAATTAAAACCACATTACATGCACGCTTTCAATGCATGTTTTTTCGATTGTCATTTGTTTTTTCTCCTTTTTAAATTTTTTTCATGGGCAAAAACAAAAATGCGTGGGGGGAAAGGGCAAAGCCCCCTCTTGCCCCTATTGTTGCTAGGGCACTGGCGTAACGTAACGATAACATCAAGATCATCAAATTAGTTTCGAAAAAAACTTATTGCTCTCACTTTGTCAACTTTGTTGAACTAGTTTCAGCAACTTGATGCTCAAATTATTAATTATTGTATGAATAAAGAATGTGCGAATAAAGAATGATTGCGATTCAGTCGGCAATGAAGTATGCGTCAATTCATTTATTGTAATAGAAGGCAACACAAAATAATGAAAGCAAAGGTTACTGTGGGATTTCGCAACATCCTCTTCACACATTTGGGCAATTTTTTTGCCCAAAATTTCAGCTACATTAATGTTGGGATTTTCTTGATAAACTTTTCCCACAAGGAACCTTAAGATTATTCTTTTTATACCTTTCGTTGTCAAGGAAATTCCCACAAAAAATTCCCACAACTTCTATGGATATATGCACCACGGATATCTTAAGAGCATCGAAATTCTGCCATTGTAATCCTCAAATTGAATGAATTTATTTGGATAAATGCTTTTCTCAGAGAATATACCCGCTGAACATTTTTTGAAGCCACCAAAATTTAAAGTTTAAAAATACTATAAGTTTGAATAATTTTTTGAGATCTCAAGAATAGGAGAGTCTAGAAGTACCTTGTATAAATAAACTTTTACCATTCACAGTTTGCAAAACGAGTTAAAAGTTAGTCAGAAATAAAATTGACATCAAAAATTAAATTAACTATCTATTGATACTGTCGACGGTGTTTTGACGATTCTCGATAGTTTTGATTTATTGACATTTACTTAAGCTTTGGTGCTGGCGGTGGAAGAGAGGGCTTGGTTTGAAATGGACAGATGCCTACAAATTAGTGATGTTACGAATGTGGTTTTTTACACATTCGCGAATGCGGATGCAAATGCGAATATCTGTCGCCGATATTAACGAATACGAATGCGAATGTTCAGTTTTAAATAAGCGCTACTTATCTATGCTTTGGTATTGACAGCTAACGTGCCGTGTAAGCCCCACATATTTTTGGGTAGAGTGTTGCCCAATGATCCAAAAAAATAAGTTGTTTGATTAATCTGTTTTCGTAAGGAAAATGAATTTAAATTTGTTCTTCAAGCCATTTTTGAATAACTTGTTAATATTGTCTTGAAATCTACACTTCAATAAACATATCAAATCAATCTACATAAAGGAAAGATTGTTATGAGTCAAACACTAAAGCAGCCCATATTGTGACTTAAACAATACTGCTAGCGACAACAGATGGCCGAAAACGCAAGTTGGCGTTTCGCACCTCCATGCAAGCGTGCCAAGTGCAACGTTACATCATAGGCGACCTTACGCGGAATCGCTGAATATGCAGAGTCGAGAATTGGTCATGGAACAAAACAAACCCGGAAGCACACCTGCTGATCTGTGCCTGCGTCAGCAGGCATGCGAATATTCGCGAATGCGAGTGCGAATATTCGCAACATCACTACTACAAATGCCCGCTTTCGATTACCGAAGGTATTGATCGTTGAAGTGATCGATTATTGAAATTATCTATTATCAACAAATATATTGGTCTATAGACAGCACTTTGTACCGTTCGTGCTAAATGGACAAAAAATCTTTATTCCCATATTTTACACCAAGCATTTTAAAAGTACCGTTTGCCCATTTGATACAATTTTTGGGTTTCGAATTCCCACAAAACACAATTCCCACCATGCGTTAATTCCCATTGTATCCCACCATCATGCTGTACTCGTACATATCGCACCCGGTCCACTAAAGTGGCACAACTCAAAATTTGCCATTTTTCAGAAAACGCGAAAAACAAAATTCGTCGCAGTGTCGATCAAAGCAGAAAAAAAGACATTACGGCTTTTTTCGGCCTTTTATAATGAGAAAAATGGAATGGAATTTTTCCTGCAGGTAGACGGGTGACTTGGGAACAAGATTCATAGCATAACTCGAATTTCAGAAATTTTGAGTTGTGTCCGTTTAGTTGTCAGGGTGCGATATGTATGATGAAGATGTTGCGAAAAACGAAAAGAATCGAAAAATCATAGTTCGCCAATTGACGTGAATTTAATTGCGCAATCGTTATTTACTTCATGTACGCTATTTTCGGTTTTATTGTGATTTGCATCCGCGATCGTCGAGCTTTAACATTTAAGCGAACCAAAAAATCGTTTATGGTATAAAATCTAAAAATAGAAAATCTACTAATTTTTATACGAAAACGTATTCATTTTGCTTTATAATTATTGTCGGAAATTTTTTTTCGATTTAAATATAACAAATCCATTAATTTTTATTAAATTTAATTAAACCACAAAAAGCTTATTCTCCATTCTCTTGATAACGTTTTAGACCTTCGATAGACTTTCAGTAAATTCTTATGTATGTATATTTGAATGCATTTATGCATGTATATGTATGTATTTATGTAGGTGTGTATTTTGTGTATATCCTGTGCACGTTTGTTTTTCCATACAGTGCAATCGCGATAACTCGAACTAATTCAAATCGGCCATTTTTGAGATATCGAATTCGTTCGACTTTGTATGCAATGTTTTAATTTGAAAGTTTTTTTCAAACATAATTAGACATAGCTTTAGAAGAGTAATATCCAGGGAAATCACCATTTTGAATCTGCTTTGCTACCTTTCCTCATTTTCATATAAAATTTCGAATTTACGAAGCCTCCTTTTCGAGGCATCCGAATTTTTTCCAAAAAACTGCAACTAATAACGTCTGAGTGAAAAATAAAATTTGTAAATTTTATATTTGATCGGATATTTTTCCTCCGACTAATGCCTTCAAATCCTGAAGTACATTGCTTATGGACCAGTCTTTAATAAAAACTCAAAATATCTCAGAAAACCAGGACTTTCGGAGACAATTCACGTAATCTAGTCTTTAGGCCTTAAAAAAATCATAAAAATACATTAACCCATAAGCTTTCAAAAGACAAAGGGCAGATGACCCAATTTTTTGGTCTCGTTAAGAGTTTTGACTATCTTGAAGTCTTCATAATTTTAAGTTTCGTTTGCTAATGCTACGATGTTCGTAAAAAAGTCATTAAAAATATAATTGTCTTTGGCAAGAAAAATATTTTTTCGAACATCAACTAGGTAAAACTGGGCCTTTTGCTCCACTGGGAGTCGAAGATGACAAAAGAAATTAAAATTAAACAAACAAACAAACAAATAAAAATTAAGATAAAGGTCGTTTTGTGCCATTTCTGGCCATCACAAATAAAATCTGAAATGTATCAAACATTTTTACAGCCAATGTTTTACTGACATAACTTTGAGTCATACTTCTAATATATAAAATTTACGTGTCGCGGTGTTGTGTTACCAAACTATTCCGAAACGGCTGCACCGATTTTTATGATACTTTGTGTGCACATCGGTTAGGTCTGAGAATCGGCCAACATCTATTTTTCGTACCGCTAAACATTTGGGTGCATCGAGCAATTTTGAGTTTTATACCCGACGTATGAGCAATGTTAAAAAAAAATAGTATGACATAATCTTACGTACTATATATGTGCGTCTTATTTTCAAAATTTTTGAAGGGGTCACTGGCCAAAACGGGGTCATCCACCCTACGCTTACTTATGAAAGTGGAACTCTACAATTTTTTGATTTTTGGTTTTTGGGACACCCTTATATATATAAAGGCTATATTACTTATGAAGAAATTAAACTGTTCTTCATACATTCGATAATACAGTTTTTCGATTATCCGCATGCCCAGCGACAACAATATTATTCCGGTCAATCAAGTCTCCACTGTTAACAAATGCTGTTTATCATTTGTATTACAAACCGCAGGCGTTCAGAAGAAAACTAAAAACGTCTTCATCGATTCATTTTGAGTGAATTCGATGTTAAAGCGCCACCCCCGTAAATATCTTGAAGGGCTGTAACGCCGCTGTGCGCTGTACTTACATGATGGTGCAGAATTTCCGTCGCGACGAACGCGACCCGTCGCCTTCGTTCATTGCCATTGTTTTCGAATGCATCAAATTGAGATCGGTGCGAATGCTCGGGCGACGTGCGTTCGGTGTCACGACGCCGCATGCATCGCTGAAGCGACGTTTAATCGAGAGAGCATTCTTCTTCGAAGTGCCCGACGATGAGTGCGGCGGCAATGGCGATGGTGCACCGAATACCGAAACAACACGTCGATGATGATTGGGAGCCATTTCCAATGGCATGGCGGCAACCATGAAGAGTGCATAGAATAAATCTTCAATATTCAAGTTCTGACGTGCCGAACATTCGACGAACACGCAACAATTATCTTGTCCAGCGATATAGCCCATTATCTCGTCCAAATGAACGGTTCTATGAACGAGCAAAGAAAACGAAACAAATTGTCAAGGATATAAAAATTGAAATTGAAAATTCGAGATTTTATATGTAGGTTAGGGTGTCCCAAGATATAAGGGAGGATTTTATTTTCCCCAAAATCGAAACGGATACCCTCCAATTTTTTTCTAAATGGTCCTATTAGCTTAAACATTAAATATTATTGAGATTGGAATACGATAACCCGTGCCGAATTGCCTTCGAAGTTTGGTATGAAGTCTCTTCAAATTGAGTCCCCCAAAAAGAATGCATCGAAATTTTGATATTAAAAATCGTGGGTTTTCCTGAAAATAATGCAACATTACCACGATATCAGAAATATATTGTGAAATTATGGGCTCACTACATTAACGCCCCAAGAAATAAGGCCCCAAACTCAACATGAAATAAAGCCCCAAAATTGTAGGGATGGATATCGGACATTATAATATCGATATTCCATATCGACATATTCAAGATGCAGCCGATACGATATATCGAATTTTGAGGTTAAAAAATATCGATATATCGATATATCGTCCAATATATGATGTCACACTTTTTACTGTTTGCGTCTTAATTCTTTGCATTGCTTATAAGTTATAACAAAACTGTTTGAGCAAAGAATTAAGCCGCAAACAGTACAAAGTGAGACATATTTTATGGACGCTCCCCAAAAAAGGAATTACGATTTTCAAGAAAACAAAAACATTTATTCATTCAATAAAAAAAAAGTCTTTTAAAAACAAAGTCAAAATAAGGAACATAAAACAAATGTACATTAGACCGTGCATTATTTTGCCCTGATTTCCACACAGAAATTTTTATTTCGAAATTCTTGACTTAACAGGCCCGAAGAGCACGAAGAAGGGAACCTACTTTTATTCCCCAGCCCCTGTTGCCTACTACATTTTACATATTTTTAAATGTATCCATAGGTTAGAGGTGTTGCCTGATGTGGCGCACACTCCTCCGCAATGTTTGCACTCCGCCGAGTTTTTTGAGTTTTTATTGAAGTGTTTCCACACTGTACTTTTAGGAGCCATAACATATCTGTTTAAACAACTTCCAAAAAGGAGGGAATTTGATTTATGCACTAGTGCTGTAGACAAATTTAAGTACTCGATAATATCGGAGAAAAATTACGATATTGATAATATCGTCCCATATACATATCGAATAAATAATATCGAAGTCTACACAAATAATATCGATATATCGATATATCGATACAATATCGAGCATCCCTACAAAATTGGAATGTTATTTCCAAAGCACAAACACCCCAAGAAATAACACCCCAATTTTTGGAAAAAAAGCCCTAAACAGAAAGGAATTAACGCCCCAATTTTTTATGTACAAAAAATTAAAGTATGAAATAAATCCCAACAATATTTTGGGGCCTTTTTTCTTTTAAAGTGATATAAATTGGGGCTTTATTACCTTTTTCAGCTCTTAGCTAAATAATTGATTTTATTGAACAAGGTAGACTATGTGAATTTGAAATTTGAAGATGTCTAGCAAGCTTTGAAAAACCAAAAAAAATGGTATATAAGTGCAGAAATTGAACAAAATAGGACACTTTACAATATATCGCCGTTGAGTTCATTTGAAATTATTTAAAGCCTGCAGATTTTTTGCCTTTAAAAATGGATTGCGTTAAAGTTAGCGGAAAACGTTACAACAGTGAGCTGTTGTATGTTTTTGAGCAAAAAATGCTTTACAGGAAAAAATCCGTTTACAAGGATGTTATAAAATGTGTGTGCTTCAAGTCGTCCTGCAAGGCCAGAGTGAATTTGCTGCCTAATGGCAAATGTGAGGTTCCTAAGAAGTTTGTCGGCCACAATCATTGCGAAGAAGAAGCAACATATCAAGAGCTTATCGCGTTAAATGAAATCAAACAACAATGTTTGGAAAGGACAACTGTACTTGGGGGCGCAGTGAATGCTTCTAGTCATATAAAGAGAGCATTCCAGGAAGTTTCAGAAAGGTAGGAAAAACTAAAAATAAATACCAACTCATCAACCATTTTATTTTAATAAAATTGAAAATGAATCAATAATTTTTGACTGCAACATTTATGAAGCGTTTAGGTAGTTCTAATTTTTTCATAACATTTTAAATCTACGCAGAATAAAAATTTTTAACAAAAAATTTTTGCCTGCGACGCCAATTTTTTCTCATTACAACTTTTATTAATATATAAATATATATGTTATAATTAGGAAACAACAAGAAACAAAAGGCCTTACATTAGCCAAAATTATACGAGGACTTCATACTTTAGTTAATAACAATTCAGTGAAGTCTCCACAAACCCCTGTTGAAGTGATTGAGGCTTTCAACTTGGAATCCATTTGGAATGAGTACGGTGTTTCAAAGGACATATCAAATCCAAGACCGTTTTTTACAGCTTGTGTCACAGATGACCACAACTCAAGCTTTTGCCTTTTTTCGTCCTTTAAATCGATAGATTTGATCAAAGAAAATATTGAAACGTCAAGTCGGAACTTTTTAATGGATGCAACATTCAAAATTGTTCCACAAGGATGTTTTAAGCAGTTGCTTATTATATATGTCGATTACTTCGAATGTGCAAGTATATTTTACTGCAAAGAAACTCTTTCTGAAATATGAGTATTGTTTTTAAATAACAAAATCCTTCCAGATATTTCCAGTGTTTTTTGTTTTGATGGAAAAAAAAACATTGGCATCTTATGAAGGGGTTTTTTAATATATTAAAGAAAATATTTTTGACTTGAAACCTTTTAAAATAATCACTGACTATGAGCAAAGCATGAGGCAAGCTGTCAAAAAACATTTTCCATCGGCAAAGCTAGTAGGATGCTGGTAATTTTAAAAAAATTTCAGAAAAATTGATTCCTCATTTTTAGTTGACAACTGTCTTATTTGAAGGTTCCACTATTGCCAGGCTATAAGGAGAAATATTTGTAAGAGGTCTCAACTTCTCCAACGTATACGGGCTTCAAAACAAGCTTATATGATATATCACAAAATTATGGCACTGCCTCTTCTTCCTTCTCAACATATTCTTGAAGCACTCAAAACTATAAGGTCTACAGTATTGTTGATGGACGCTGATGGATCATTTATATCATTTTTAAATTATTTTGAAAGGCAATGGATTAAAAATGTAAGTTATTCTTGGAAAATTAAGATTCTTCTCCTTAATCTCCTCTTCAAGGTGGGATGTGAAATTATGTCAGTTTTTAAGGAGAACATTCGTACAACCTCAGCAGTTGAAGCATATAATGGTGTTTTGGGTCGGTTAGTCATGAAGCACGGAAACTTTTTCAAATTCTTACAGGCAATTCGGAACGAAGAATTTCACAAAACTCGAAATTTCGAACAACTTGCTGCAAATGGAGGGTTTCATCAAAAAAAAAAAAAGGTGTCAAGATATGCAGCGAAACTGGAAGATCGAAGAAGCATCTTTGCTCCTACAGCAAGGAAAGTTGACTGCGTCTTCCTTTCTGACAAGGATGGTATACGAAAAGAATGGAATATGTGTACAAATGCTGCCAAGAGATGAATATGAGACTGTAGATAGTGAAGACCAGTTAGAAGAAGAAGACGATGTCCATGAGGAGTCACCAATAAATGAAAGTCCTGTCAATAATGATTGTGTTGTGTGTAGAAACTCGCCTCCTAACATTGTTATCCTCCCTTGCAGGCATATGAAAATATGCGAAGAATGCAATTACAAATTGAAAGCTCAAGCTGTTGGTGATGAAAATTTTGCATACATTTGTCCTTGTTGTAGGGAACCAATAATGGAAACAATAAAAGTCTTTGCCTAAAAGAAAATTCAAATAAGAAAAGTATTTAATTATTTATAAATTTAATAGGGTTTTTAGTTTTTGGGGTGTTTTTTCCTATTTTAGGGGCTTTATTTCAATTTATTCTTAGGGATTTCTTTTCAATTTGATTAATTTACCAAATAATTTCTGAAAATAAGGCCCCAGAAATTTTAGGATGTTCTTTAATTTCTTCCTTTGGGGTGTAATTTCCAAATGAAAACGAAATAAGACCCCAAATCAGGAAATAAGACCCCAAAATTGCGTGTTGTTGCTTTACATACATAATTTTGGGGCTTTATTTCATTTCGAGTTTGGGGCCTTATTTCTGGGGCCTTATTTCATAGAGCCGAAATTATGTTTATCATGAATTATAGCTCGAACAAAATTTCACTGGAAAATACTCAAAACTAATAGGAAATTTTAGCCTTAAATATTGACATGCATACCTTGAGGGTACAATTCATATCAAAATTCAACGCTAAAGATTTGTTAATATTCAAATATCTCGCTCATTTTTAATTTGACCTGGTAAAATTATGGTTTAAAATGTTACCAATTGAATGGGTTTGCGATTATAAAATCTTAATAGTTTTATGCGCAAGTGTGTGGTATAGTAAAATATATTTAAAATCAGAGAAAAAGTACTAAATGCTCAAGATTTTTTAATTTTCATAAGTTTGGTGGAGCTCTTTTTACTAGGGTATCTTACCTCTAAATTTTTTGGCATGATGACCTTTGTAAACTTAATGTTGTGAAGATAGGACCATGAAATCCCCTGCCGAATATCATTTTAACTTGTAGATGCTAGCTAAGATGGTTATAGCGCTCCAAAGTACGAAGGTTTCATACTTATATTGATAACATTAAGCAAATATAAAAAGTCAATCAAAATCGTACACGCCCAACACCACCCGTCCCACCTCACTATTACACCATACATTTTCCATACAAAACTTGTTTTTAATTTAAAATGCCTTAAAATGTCATACAGACGTTAAAAACCAATATGAACCTATTCTAAGAACTTACTCAAAGATGGGTCCGCCCAAAACTAATCTCTTAATACAAAAAAATGTCAATATTTCTTAATTTAGAAAAAATGTTCCTATTTTTTGAAATTTTTTTGATGTTTGATAAAATTTATACTTTTTTAAGGCAAACACATTTAGCGTTTTAATGCAATTTCGAAAACTGCTCCTTGTAATCATCTGCTTTGCGAGTTTTTACGTTTAACTTTTAAATATCGACTCAAAGATTTTGAAAACTTTAAAAACGTTAGACATCGAGATAACATAAGTTCTAGTCGGAATGGCTGTGTTACGGGTGTTACATGTAGAGTGATTTGATTGGTCTTGCCCTTATGCAAAACGGTTTTAAAAACAAATAATTTTTACCAAAATACTTATTAAAATATTAAATAGTAATTGTTTTTGGGTATATAATAAGTGTCTTTACTAAAAAGAATTTTAGTAAAGAAACTCCAACTTAAGAAACTTCAGTTATAGGTTGTAAGTAAGGTCAGTTCACCACATAAGGCCCACCTAACACCTTTTCCATTACAGCCTACAAAGTATTGATGATACAAACCCGATTCTTTGTGTGTTGTTTTATTTTGAAACATTTTCTATAGAACAACAAAAAATTCTACCAAAAAACCCTATCGGAAAAGCTCTTAAAATACGATTTTAAAAAACGACTTTTTGGGCCTTATAGCCTAGACAGACGTATAGCATAATCGCGATTATCTCCGTTTTGCAGATTAAAGATGAATTATGTATAGATAAAAGTAGGATCAATTCCATTTTAATCGAACTTTTAGAAGCGCGATTATATTCATAATCGTTCTTTTTGACAAAGAAACCTTGGTGATAGCTGTCAAATAGAATTTAAATAATAAATTTAATTGAGTGGAATCAAAATTGTTGACTCATAAAAAAGCTGGTTGCTTGATCATACATTTTTTAATCCACCATTTGTCGTCTGTCAGGTTTTTCGGAAAAGTGGATTAAAAAAATTTAATCGCGATTAACTATATCGCATTCTAAGGTGACACATCAAAATTTATCAGAAACGCAAAAAAAATGCTCGCAGTGTCAATCAAGCAGACGAAAGGCATTACGGTCGCCTTTTATAATAGGAAACGGATGGAATTTTTCTGCAGGTAGAGTGACTTAGGAACAAGATCCACATCATAACTAAAACATTTGAGTTGTGTCACTTAGAAAGAGTACGATATACGTCTGCCGACGGTATTACGAGGAACATGTGTACCTTAAAAGGCCCATTTATTCCATGTTTGAGATTATGAACCCAAACCTGCATTAATTATTTTTGCTAGCTTTATAGGTTAATCTATATGGTAAAAGCTAGTAAAAAAAATTAAAATAACAGGAACAATTCGTTTATTTAAAAAAAAACTAATTAAATGTAACTCAGCTTTTTTAAATTACGAATAAAAAATAAAACGCTATTTAAGGATAAAAAACGTATAGTTGCCATTCGTCCTACTATTTTGACCTCAGAGCAACTCAAAAAATGGTTTCTTAATGTCCGTCAGGGCATTTATTTTTTTGTATGGGCCTTCAGAGGCTTTCCAAGAAAAAAAATTTGCATTTATTTGTTAAGCGTCGACCACTATAAGCAACGTAAAAACAGCATTACGTATCTGTTATTTTCAATTGACTGTGGGCGCCGCAAATATTGTGCGATTGTCTTAATTTTTTGTTTCTGCGAAATAACTTGAGGAAATGTTTCAACATGTGCAAGTACAAGAACATTTGATAGTTAGAAGTTGGTTAAAATGAAAGTGGGCCTTACGTGATGCACTTCTCTTACAAAGAGTTCTACCAGACTTATGAAAGTTAAAAAATCGGAAAAATCAACGATTTCCAAAATTTTTCTGATTTACAATATAACATATTTTACTATACCATACACTTGCGTATAAAATATTTAAACTTTTAAAACCACTATCCAGTTTCATTGGTAACATTTTAAGCCCTTATATGTCCAGATCAGGTAAAAAAATGTGCGAGATATTCGAGAATTAACAAATTTGAGGCGTTGAATTTAAATATGAATTGTACCCTCAAGGTATGCATTTCAATATTTAGGGCTAAAATCTCCTATTAGTTTTGAGTATTTTCCAGAAAAATTTTGTTCGAGCTATAATTCATGATAAACACAATTTCACTATATATTTCTGATATCGTGGTAATGTTGCATTTCATGTATTTTCAGAAAAACCCACGATTCTTAATATCAAAATTTTTCGATGCATACTTTTGGAGGACTCAATTTGAAGAGACTTTATACCAAACTTCGAACGAAATTCGGCACGGGTTATCGTATTCCAATCTGAATCATATTTAATATTTAAGCTAATAGGACCATTTAGAAAAAAATTGGAGGGTATGCGTTTACTAAAAATTAATTTCATATTTTTGGGACACCCTAATGTAGGTACTTAATATATATAATATTTTATTTGTGTGTTCTCGTTCGTGGCAGACGTTCGTTCGTTGACGACAGAAACAATGTTGCAGCAACAAATAAATTGAAAGTGAATGATATTCCATGGGAGAAGTTTTTTTTTTTTTTTACTCTTCACGAGTACATATATATAGGAGAATCCAGCCTTTTACCATTCTGTCGATATTTTTACCTTACGTCTGACTGACGGAATGCATGCGTATGTGTGACGATCTGTGTGTGGTGAGTGTTTGTGTGGACTTACTTGATTTCACGATCCGATTTATTTCCAGCTAATACCATTGGAATTTTTGGTAGACACTTCTTCTTTGAGCCCGAGCCTGGATTGAGGGCAGCCCATTTCGTCTCTAAAATGTTCTCTCGAAGACGTACGACCTCTTCGAAGGACTCACGTGAGTCCATGCTAAAGACCAGTATGAATATGTCGCCTACAAAATGGATTTGTATTATTTTAATGAATATTGTTCATATATGTGTATGTAGAGTTCACTCGATTTCCACATCCCCAGGAAGGCGTACGCACAAATTGAAAGTATGGCCGAGAGATGAATGAGCGGCTCTGTCAGTTTGAGCGATTTTCTCAATGTTAAGGGGCTTTTTGGATTTGTTTTTTTATACCCTCATTATGGAGTTTTATAAAGAAAATGAACAGAAAGCATTCACCATTGAATCATTTGAAAAATTCAACAGCTGTTTTTCAAAAATTTTAATGCAATTTGCCATTAAAGTTCTTCAGAAATGCAAATGTCAATTAATATTACGTCATTTTGAGGAAAATCTTGTTCACGAACTCATTCTGACGTGATGCTGCCAGTTCAATAAACAGGGAAAATTAAAAAACCAATATGCTAACTCCTCCACTAACGTAGCAATCTGTCGTACTATGAGCCATTTTGAACTTCGTAAAACAGACCGTCAAGTAGCTAGGTATTTATAATAAGAGCCAACTAACGGACCGATATGTAATAAAATCAGTGCAAATGCTACGATAGATTCTCTCATAGTTGAAGCGGAGCTGCGAATAACGTTGTAAGCGACAAATTTTTGAACCTATTTTTCGGACTTTCACTGTCCATAATACTCTAGCCCTTTGAGCTATCAAAAAATTGTTCTAATTTGGTCAACTCTCGGACATTTTTCAGCACTTTAGAACCATAAAGAAGTGAAATGACTTTGTTAGTACTCACTGGCATGGCAAATTTGAAAAAAATGAGAAGTTTCTCATTTACAACGTTATTCGCGGTATCTGTTTCAGTCAATGAGCAGCTTTTGTGCGCACAACTTGCCCAGCAAACATTTGCATAAACTTTTAACAAAGGTACTAGGTATTCATTTGTTTCCAATTAATTTTCCATACTTTTTTGAAGCACATATCGCACACCCTCTTCTTAGTTGACACAACCTTTAGGAATTTCAGGTAGTTTTAAATTAACGGAACAACTGATTCAATTAAAGTGACAATTAATTTAGACTCTGACTTTTTTCCATGGAGAAAACTTACTTTTTTAACATGGCGATGTCCTACGGCAAAGTCAATTGCCTGAATCTGGCAGGGTTGGGCATTTTGCACTACCACTTAATTTGCATTACCACTATTCGTTTAGTGACAGTGAAAAAATATTTGCAGTACCACTAAATGGTTAGTGGTAGTGAAAAATATTTAAGTGTTCGCTTACTTTTTTGTAAATATGTATCTCAAAAAGTATACATACTTCCGAATTAGATGAATTTTCTTTTGGTAAAAGATAATTTCTTGAGGAATTTTCTACACATATTTATGAAGTGGTGTAGCGACAGAAATAGACTGAAAAAAACTTTCAAAATTTCCTTTTTATTTTTGTCATGCCATGGAGAGATCGAGTATATGGGTATTTCCGTAGGTGCGCACGTGACAGTCGTACGCATTTGATGCAAAAAATTTCGGTGAAGTATCAATTTTTTCAACTCCTTGTCTCCCTTATCTGACAGTTCCTCAGCTGTAGAATAATTGGTGTAAAATGTGGTGGCCAGCAAAAGTGCGGTCCAGAGATATTTTCTATTAAATGCTGAGACGCACGTGACAAAAAACGGAAGTCGGTTTTTTCTTCATCTACTGCACTGCAAAAATCTTCCTAAATAATATGAGGTTTTTAAGGAAACTTCATGAACAATAACGAGAAATATTGCAGTTTTCGTGTCAAAACTTTTAATCCAGAAAATTCCTTTTACTTTTTATTTATTGAGGCATATTATGATACGTTACGTGACATACGTGACGTGACATTTTTTTTCAGAAGGGTTTTTGTCATGAAAATAGTCTTTTATTTTAACCATTTTTCCTTTCAATTCATCAATTCTGGTATTATAAATAGAAGGGCCAATAATAAGTTTTATGAAAAACAATATTTAATTGAGCTTGCGTAATTAGAAGATAATTATCAACTTATTCGTTAAAGAATTTTTGTTGTTGTTGTTTTGGTTGATTCTTCTGATTGGAATTATTAAGGACGATAACTTCCATTGACCAGGTTACTAAAATGTCCCGAATTTCATAGATAAAGCACTTTTAAAGGTAATTTAAAAAATACAAATACAACAAAATAAGCCTTTCCCTATGTTTAACAGAAATGAGGGCTGACTATACCCAAGCGACACAGCTTGTCTTTAAACGGTCTTCAAGAGCGCTCAGAGACTAATTAATGAGACCTAATGCTCTCAGATAAGCTCTTTGAGCGCTCTTGAAGACCTTCTAAAGACTACACAGAGAAAAAAATCAACCAGAAAACTGGTTAAATCAAAAGGAAAAACATACAAAACGGCTTCAACAAGGAATATTTTTAATTTTAACAATTTTTCTTGTTGAAAAAATAAAAAATTTTCCTTTTGAATCAACCATATTTCAGGTTGAATTGAAATGATAATTTTCAAAAATGGATTTAAATTTAAATTGTTGAACCAACCACGGATATACTTGAAATGACAAGATACTTTTTAAAAAAATTCAAAAAAAATATACCTATACAAGAAGAAATGTAAAAAAAATTTAATAAACGTTCAAAGCAAATGGCCATAGAGCAAAGCACTCTGCTGAACATGACCCAAAAAATTGCCATCGGATGGACTTCATCCGATTTCGTCACCCCGTTTTGGTGACTGCTTTCGCAATGCTTAAAAAGTTCTAAGATGAATACATATCTTATATGTCTTATTTTATAAAACAAATGAGAATTATACCGAACGAAAAGAAATGTAATTAAACATATTTCCTTTCAATTCAACCAAAAATGTTGTTGACTCAACAATTTTTCTTTTGAAATTTTTGTTCTGCTCGAAAATCAAAAGGACTGTGAATAACAATGCGCCCTTTTAAAAAAATCATGGTTACGTTCGCTCAGTGTAAAAGGATACAAAAAGGCGGGGCTTAGGGGCCTTATGAGAGTTTTAAGACACTTGACAAAAAATCAGTTTTCTCTCTAGGAAGTCTTTGAGAACTCTTTGAAAGATCTTTAAAACATCTTTAAGAGTTCTTTGAAAGACTGAATTATGATGTCATCATCAGTCAGTGTGCGTGATAGGGACGCAAATATGCTCATACGTTTTATAAATTAAATCCTTTTTCTTTTTCTTTAAGAAGAAACACAAAAGACGTCCTACATATTCAATGTTGGAAATATTTTGAACACAAAAGGACATGTGTGAAGATTATAATGTAATAAAAAAATATGAAAAATTGAAATGAAATATCTCGATTATTTGAACATAAAAATGAAAACGGAGATCACTTCATCAGCAATATGATATATTTTACCCCACTAAATTTTCACGCGCCTTTAAAATATTAATGTTTTGCAAAAATTTTTAAGTTTAAAAATCGTTATTTTTTAAATTTTCTTTCCGTTTCCTTTAAATTTTATTCTGTAATAATAGAAAACTAATTTCAGGCATTTTTCCTTCTTAATTTGAAATCAACATTTTCATAAAGCATGAAAAAGTTTTGGTTGATTGTTAAAAAATAAACAACATGCAACTTAGACCCAAAAATATGGCGGATTTCCAAATGTCTTTTGAAGACCTTCTGAAGAGTTAAACGTCTCAATAATGAGCAGAGAAATTTAGAGTTGCATCAGGATTTTTTGTTTCAATCTAAATAACAGCCCTGGTAAGAGTTGCGTTTTTATTTTGCTTTTGTTATTTCTGTTCTCAGTTTATAATGTCAACCCTGCGTAAATGAGAAAAATGTCAAAAACAAGCAATAAAATGTAATGACTCACTATTCCCTCTCAATAAGTTCTTTGTAAGAGTTTCCAAAGACGTGACGTCACTGGAAATCTCTGAAAGGTCTTTTTAAACCTACCTATAGGCCTACTCTCACAAAGCTCTTTAAAATGTGTTTTGAAGAGTTTTCTAAATATGAATGTATTACCTCTTTGAAATACCAATATGAGAGCTTCCGAAGAGTTAAAAAAAGCATTATCGGAAATCGGTCTTCGGACGCTGTTCCAAGAGTTTATTGAGAGCTTTCTAAGACATCCGATTTTTGAAGTATTCTAAAGACGTTTGACAGAGTTTTTTGAGACAAGATATTTTTTAAGTTTTTATTATACTTTTCAGAGAGTTTCCAAAGACATTAAGTTTTTCAAAGACGTTCTAAAGAGCATTCAAAGAGTTTTATGTCTAAGAATACTCTCCAAATTTGATATCTGTGTCGCTTGGATAACCACCAATCTTCTTAAATAGTGGAATTCAGATATTTTGCTATGATAGTATATGCCCAAAATTTTTTTAAGGAAATGGGGCATTTTCATTTCCGGTAGACCTTTCTGTGGAAATACCCATATGCAGATTTAATATATTATATTAAAGTTCATGAATGTAAGCTTAAGAGATTGATTTTAAATTAATTGTAGAACATTTTTTTTTTCAATCTGATTGCCTAAACTCCGATAGGGCAACTCAAAAATCGTAAATTTTTGGTTAACATATGGAATTTGACAATAGTTCACCTCTCTATCTGCAGGAAAAATTCTATTCCGTTTTTGTTATTGGGCAATTCCACGTGAATCGGTCCCACCCGTTACATCAGTCACAGCCATTCTGAGCTCAAATTGCGTAATTTCAATGCTTAACGTTTTAAAATTTTTAGATCCTTGAGAATCACGTCCTATTTTTCAATTATTATGAGCTCAAACCTAAAAAATGATTGTCACGGGTGGGACCGTAATCATGGAATTGCCCTATTATAAAAAGCCGAAAAAGAAGAGGGTGTGCGATATGTGTTATATAAAATTAGCAAACATTTTCCAAATGTGTTTGAGAAATGTCGAATTTCTCAAGTACTTCGCCAATCCACCCAAGATACCCAGCAAACATTTACGCTTACTAAACAATTGGAAGTAACTTGCGCCCGCAAACAAAAGGCTTGGATCCAAGTGTTGGAATTTATTTGGAATTCAAGTGTAAATAACCAAAACGGCTCCCTTTTTATTCAATTGGACTTGAGATTGGAAAACATATAAATCCAAGCAATCGAATTAAATATTTTCCAAGCCTAAACAAGCAGTACCAATCCGATGTAGGCGGGTTCAATCCCCGCTGCGGCGAGGGTTTTTTTTTTTTTTTTTTTTTTGAATACTGAGGTAGATAATATAACATTTAAATAATATTTCAAAACTTAGAAGAATATCTAGCTTTCATCCAAACATTTATGAAAAAATTAAAAACAAATTTTTGAAAGCACTTGTGTATGCATTACGTTTCTGACGACCGGATATGAATCTAAATTTATAACTGCCAACTTTCTTTCTCCCCTCTAAGTGGATCAAATTTTACCTCAGATACCTTTCTACGTCCCAATTTTTCCACAATCTTTTTTCGCCCGCGACAGGAATCGAACTCGAGCCCTCTATGTTACAAATCGCAACACGCTCCCATTACGCTACCGAGAGATCTCATTCGCGCGTGCTAGAATTAATATATTAACGTTCGAAAAAATCGAACTGTAGACACCTCGTATGTATGTACGATGTATGTACGGATTTGCGAAGTACTTGAGAAATTTAACGTTTCCCAAACACATTTGGAAAGCGTTTGGGAAATGTTTGCGAATTTAATATAGCACATATATGCTTGGAAAAAGTTTGGAAAATTTCTTGGAAACAAATGAATAGTAAGCACCTTTGTAAAAAGCTGATGCAAATGTTTGCTGGGTAGCTTCACTTCTTCGATAAGAAAACTGTATACAGACACACGGACAGACGGACGGACATGGCTAAATCGAACCTCCTGGTGACGCTGATCATTTCTATATATCGTCGGGTATAAAAACAAAATTTCACTCCAATCGCAGGTGCAATTTGTCATATCGCACACCTTCTTCTAAGGTGACACAACTCAAAATTTCACATTTTTCAGAAAACGCAAAAAACAAAATGCGTCGCAGTGTCAATCAAAGCAAGAAGCAAGGCATTGACGGGGTATTTTAGCATTTTATAATAACATAAGCAGAATAGAATGTTTTGTGGAGGTAGGGAGGTAAACTAGGCTCATTTTCCATATGGGCATTTCCATGAATATGTCAACCACGACTGAAAAAATAAAAGTGCTCGAAATTTTTTTCCAACACTGGCTATGGAAGGCAAAAATACTAAAATTTAATTATCTGGAAGCATTTCCAGCCAATTAAAATTTGAAAGAAAAAAAATAACGGCTTAAAGTCAATTGTCTCGTTGATTCATTTTAAGCAGTTTTGATCAACTACTTCCTCTCTTCAAACGACTCACTTCAGCTATTTGTAACATTGCATTTCTACTCTCAAATTATTGTTACAACAACAATTAAGTAGATTCATGAGCAAAGAGAAAATAAGGAGTTCGATTAGCGGTGTTTTTTTTATTTTCCTTGGATGCTATTCTAATGTCACGTACGATGACCAAAAACATTGTTTTTCTTCCTCATTTGTTATTTGTCGGTCGCAGGTGAACGAAAATTAATTTCCAAATCAAGGCCATCGGGCAAATAATAGATTAAAAAAAATTTTTTTTGAATTTCGTAAAATAAAAAATTTATAAGCCAAGCAAGTTGGTCACGTACGATATCGTAAGTACTAAAAATGGCACGATTTGTTGAGAGCCCAATTGAAATTTGTTTTTTTTTTTTTTTTTTATCATATGTCTAAAATTCATTACGAGGCAACAAGAGATGAGCTTAGAATGAGCAACAAATGAGCTGGGTAATCATTCAAGGGGAAAATAAGAGTTAAATAAGTATATGACAGGGTTGGGTGGCAGCGAAAACTTAACGCCGAATAATTCCGTAAAAAACAATAAATTTAACCGGGACTGTCTTTGTTTGTTATAAATATATTGTTTTTTGAATCGAAAAAATATTTTTTATTGGTCATTAATGAAGAATAATAGTGGGGGAAATTATGTCACGTACGATATGTCACGTAAGATATATGAACTTTGTTCCCTATAAAATCAACTAAAGATTTTTTTAATTTAAACATAACGAATTTAGAAGGAGAAATATTTCACTAAGTGCAAGAAATCAGAAACAAAAAAATAAACTTCATTAATTCGCAGAGTTTTGCACATTTTTACAAGTACCTCAAAAGTACTTCCGTTTTTGGTCACCTACGATATAGCCCTATTTTGCTCGATTTTTCCGACTCAAACATTTCAAATCTACTTAATTTTTTTTTCAAATGATAAACTCTCTGAGTGGAACATATCGACACCATTTTCTTGGAGTCACTCCAATTTTTGTAAAATCTATTCAACTCTCCCAAGCAGCAAAATAGAGCGATTCGACCAGCAGCAAGTCGAATCGACCTATTTTGGTTGAAAATACCCTATTTCTGACCTATTTTCCGGCCTTAAATATGACCTAACTTAAAAGTCCGTTTCGAAGGTCCAAATTACCTCTATTCTACCTATTTCATGACTTCAAAGTCGCTTCGACTTCCAAGTCGATTTTTGGTCGAAAATAGGTAAAAAATTCCCTATTGAGTGACTTAAAATTGACTTAACTTTGAATTCCAAATTAGGTAATTTTTCAAGGCAAACAGACCAATTTTTTGACTAAAATTCGACTTTAAAGTCCGTTTGACTTATAGGGCGAAATAGGGTCAAAAGTTGACTTATTTTGTTGCATGCTTCGACTTCAAAGTCGAGCGGACTTGATTTTTGGACTTCATAGTCGGTTTGACTTTAAAGTCGAAATAGGTCAAAATAGGTCGAGCTCCGCCATGTTTTTCGAATGGCAAATTGAGAATTATTCTTCTGCATATGTTTTTTCTTTAAGAAAAACAATTTTTTTCAAGCAATATTTATTTAATTTCCATCAATGAGAAAGCCCCTTAAAAATGAAGAAGTAGAAGGAACACTTTCACGAAAAATCTCAGCGGGCATATGTTTTTGGGACTTATTAAGCGCAAAATAATTTTTAATGAAGTCCATATTTTATTTATTATTTATTTCTTAAGACACACGAAGAAGAAAATCTCTCGTTCATTTCTGCTTTCGAGTAATACGAATGACTGAGTAAGATATTATATTATGTATTTATATCTTTCTCTGTTACTCTCTCTCTCACTTTTTTCGTTTCCTTTTACGTTCTCTTTCGTTTTACTCATAAGTCCAATTAGGTCGAAAATTGGTCATTGCGACTTCTTTTCGACTAATATTAGGTAAACGGACTTCTTTTCGCCCTGACTTTGAAGTCGAAATGCCCTATTATGACCTATTATTACCGCCAATCGACTTCCAATCTATTCCCCACTTACGTCGACTCGACGTCGAATCGACGTAATTTCGACCTATTTAGGTTAGGTCAAGTAAATATTCTGACCTAATATAGGTAAGAATTTACCAATTTTCGACCTATTTTGCTACTTGGGCTATGTTATTTGCGTACCAATTCCGCGTACGATTACCTGGAAATGCCCATATGTTAAGTCAAAATTGACGATTTTTGAGTTGTGTCACTTTAGAAGAGGGTTTGCGATATGTCGTACAGGCAATTAAACTGATTCAAAACAACAACAAATTCAAAAGTATTTCAGATACAACATTCATTTAAACTGCATTTAAAAATTCATAAATCACTCTATATCTCGACGAAAAATATAAAAAATTTACTATACAGATTTTACGTAACTATGTATTTATATTTTAAACTTAAAAGATGATTCCCAAAACCTCGAAATTGCTACGTACGACACCGGTTTTCTCAGGGGACGATATGGTATATATGCTTTCTATTCTCAAATGGAAGCGAATAAAAAGCGAGCCGTTTTGTTTATTTTGTGTTGAATTCCAAACAAATTTCAGCAATTGGCAATCAGTTTTTCCAAGACTTTTGTTTGCGGGCGCAAATTACTTCCACATTGCTTAGTAAGGGTAAATGTTTGCTGGGTGGTAAATACACCTTGTTTTTGAACAGAAAAATTGGGCAGTATTTTGAATGAGCTTACTGTCAAATTTGTTGGAAAATGCCAACTGCGTATTGAGGGTTGACAAAAAGCTTTTGAAAAGGATTTAAATGAAATTATTTAAGACCGAGTCGCTCTGTTTAATTAAGCAATTAAATTAAATTGATTTGTTTTATTTTGCTTTTGTTTCTTTTTTTGTTTGGTTTTTTTTCTTCTCCTTTTTGTGGCTATGAAAGTAACTGCATGACAATAAATTCGATTTGAAAGTGCAAGGCAAATGCAATAGAGAAAGCACAAAAACGAAGAAAAAACAAAAGAAACGAGAAGAGAAGAAAACAGTAAACACACACACACATACACAATAATATTCGAAGGAAGTCAAAATCGTTTTTCTGGTTTATATCCCACAGCATTTTAGAGAATATTGTTGCCATAAAAATAGGAATTTATTAGCTCTTTTCCGATACGGCTCACAGTGGGATTAAGCGGAAAAAATATAATGCTTCGACTGTCCTTTTTTTATGATTTATTGATTTAATCTGAAAGAGCAATACCGTAGAATCTCACAAATGAGAACTCTCATAAATTCGAATTGTTCAGAAAATAGAACTTGTAATTTCAATGCATTGAACGTCCAGAAATAAGAAACTGAGGTACTAATTTCTGGACGTTTTTTATGTGTTTAATTTTTCTCGTTCATTTCGGTCGAACTACAGCCCGAGCATGGAATAAAATTAAAGGGGAATTACCGATTTAACTTAGTACATATGTACTATTTGGTCACATGTGTACATATTTTCATACGCATTACGCATGTATAGAGCTGCCAGGTCCGGCGATTTCTCACCATTTTGGCTAATTTCGAATGTACATTATCTTTTGATTAACTTTTTAACCTGTTGATTATATTTTTAATGGCACGCAATTTAATATTTTTAATTTGCAACAAAATATTATGGGGACTCATATAGGTGGACAAATCGTGCGCTGAGCAGGGGGGGCTTGTTAGAATATACTAAGGATTGCCACCGCGGGGGGAGGAGGGTAAAAAGTACTAAAAAATGGGTAACGTAGTTTGGACACGTTCCCTAACATCAATAAGAGGCCAACCCAAGCAGCAAAATAGAGCGATTCGACCAGCAGCAAGTCGAATCGACCTATTTTGGTTGAAAATACCCTATTTCTGACCTATTTCCCGGCCTTAAATATGACCTAACTTAAAAGTCCGTTTCGAAGGTCCAAATTACCTCTATTCTACCTATTTCATGACTTCAAAGTCGCTTCGACTTCCAAGTCGATTTTTGGTCGAAAATAGGTAAAAAATTCCCTATTGAGTGACTTAAAATTGACTTAACTTTGAATTCCAAATTAGGTAATTTTTCAAGGCAAACAGACCAATTTTTTGACTAAAATTCTATTTTAAAGTCCGTTTGACTTATAGGGCGAAATAGGGTCAAAAGCTGACTTATTTTGTTGCATGCTTCGACTTCAAAGTCGAGTGGACTTGATTTTTGGACTTCATAGTCGGTTTGACTTTAAAGTCGAAATAGGTCAAAATAGGTCGAGCTCCGCCATGTTTTTCGAATGGCAAATTGAGAATTATTCTTCTGCATATGTTTTTTTTTAAGAAAAACAATTTTTTTCAAGCAATATTTATTTAATTTCCATCAATGAGAAAGCCCCTTAAAAATGAAGAAGTAGATTGAACACTTTCACGAAAAATCTCAGCGGGCATATGTTTTTGGGACTTATTAAGCGCAAAATAATTTTTAATGAAGTCCATATTTTATTTATTATTTATTTCTTAAGACACACGAAGAAGAAAATCTCTCGTTCATTTCTGCTTTCGAGTAATACGAATGACTGAGTAAGATATTATATTATGTATTTATATCTTTCTCTGTTACTCTCTCTCTCACTTTTTTCGTTTCCTTTTACGTTCTCTTTCGTTTTACTCATAAGTCCAATTAGGTCGAAAATTGGTCATTGCGACTTCTTTTCGACTAATATTAGGTAAACGGACTTCTTTCGCCCTGACTTTGAAGTCGAAATGCCCTATTATGACCTATTATTACCGCCAATCGACTCCCAATTATTCCCCACTTACGTCGACTCGACGTCGAATCGACGTAATTTCGACCTATTTAGGTTAGGTCAAGTAAATATTCTGACCTAATATAGGTAGGAATTTACCAATTTTCGACCTATTTTGCTACTTGGGAACCCAATAAAATTACTTTAGAATAAGACTCAATTGTTAAGAAAATTATAATTAAATAAATACGATATGCCGCCATTTTGAAATGAAAAATCTGCGCCGTAAAAAAAATTTACACAGATCCATAGGAGGGGTAACCCTAGGAACTGGCACATTTGAATCATTTCTTGTGCTCGTTCATTTTTTAGCATAGATAAAACTCTGATTAAATTTGATTTAAATCGGTTAAGTGTTAGATGCACCTACCATAAGTACAAAGCTACAAGTATGGGTCTATGGGGTGTATCCTGAAAGTTGGACTAATTTGGATGAAATTTGGTTTATTCCTTAATTACCTCAATTAAACTATTTATAGGTAATAGTGTTAATTATGGTTAGACCACACCTTCAATTTTTTTTCCCACAATATGCAAGGAGCGATTCCACTGTGCGGCTTAAAAAGATCATTGTTTGTGCTTTCATGCGAGCTTTCATTCGTTTAAAGTTCAATTATCACTTTCCGTTTATGGTTTAAGCATCAAATTTAATGGGTCAATAAGGAGGACTATTTGTCTTCCTCTGCATTTTTTTCCGTTTTTCCTTTTCTTTACTATTCCTTTTCAATCGTCTCGTGTTCCAATCAAGTGCAAAGGAAAATAAAATGAAATAAAGCAGAAATAATGGTTTTTCTTTTCGCGCAATGAAGAACAGGGATCGAAATTCAGAAATTGCATTGAATTGAAAAATAATTAATTTAAGTATTTTCTCGTTCTATGTTCATGAAAGACGCTTCCTCCCTCTCCTATCGACCCCTCGCACATAATACCCCGCTTTCTTGATTTAGTTTTATATCTTAAAATATGACTAAGCTATGTATACGTTTTGATGTACATATAATACATTCGTTTGTCATGCTCTCACTTGTTTTCCATCGCCAAGACTCATTCGTATTTGAGCAGTTCAGGCTTGAAAGCGCTTAAAGGGACAACAGCTCGGTTACTGGAATATTGATTGGTCAAAAATTAGGTATAGAATCAAGCAGACTGTGAGGACTCGAGAATGGTTTATGAAATGTTTTCGCACCACGACCGTTCACGGGGATCGGAGCTTCTGGAAGTAATCAAATTCGGGTATGGTTGCGGTGACCATCATATCTGTTTTACGCAGAGGTGTTCTGTTTTTAAGGCGCTTGCTCTGCGTACTTTTTTTTGTGTAAAATAGCGAAAATGTTATGTTTTTCGTCAATGTTCTTTTTTTTTTTGGCTTTGAAATTAATGGCTGGGAAACAGTTTGGTCCACATATGCCAAGTTAGAATTATTTGATTGATAATTTTTGTTTTTATGACCGACGTCAGGACAAAAGTTTCCAATGTGTCGTTTTCTTCGTGATTGACGCCTCGCCACCGCCCACAGACGGAGTACAGGCTTCAGAGCAATTTGGCCACCGCCAACTGGATTCGGTTCATCAAGTTACTGTCTTCGCTAGAACAGTTCGACCCGAGCCACACTGGAAGAGCAAGGACAGTCGTACCTCTCTAGTCGGCTTAATCAGTTGTCCGGAGCTACGTGGCACGTTTGCGTGCTTAGATCACAATGTCTATGCGCTATACATTAGCGAAACAGCACTGGCCACAGAACGATCGTGTTTATGTACTTCTGTAAAATCAGAATCTAAGCAAATTAGTAATGAATTAGAAATCAAGAGCAGATTCCTCCAAGAATCTCGCAAGTTCAGTCAGGATATGTAAGCTATACTCACTCAACATTTCAGTTCTATTGTTAAATTCCTTTAAAAAAATTTTTTTTCCTGATTTCTGAAAATGCAGGGCACTCAAATATAGCATGGTCAAAAGAATCCAACAATTCGTAAGTGGAGCATAATGCTGTCTCCCTTGTCCCAATCTTATGCAGAAACACGCTGTCATACGTTGAGCCAGTTAAGAAGCGGTTTACTAGAGTTTGATAGTTTTTGGCTGCATATGGGCATTTCCACAGAAAGGTCTACCGGAAATGAAAATGCCCCAGTTCCTTAAAACAATTTTTGGGTATGTATTATATAACACATCTGAATTTATTTAAGAAGATTGGTGGTTATAGTCAGCCTCATTTCTGTAAAACATAGGTAAAGGCTTATTTTGTTGTATTTGTTTTCTTAAATTACCTTTTAAAAGTGCTTTATCTATGAAATTTGGGCCATTTTAGTAACCTGATCAATGGAAGTTATCGTCCTTAATAATTCCATTCAGAAGAATCAACCAAAAAAAACAACAAAAATTCTTTAACGAATAAGTTGATAATTATCTTCTAATTACGCAAGCTCAATTAAATATTGTTTTTGATAAAATTTATTATTGGCCCTTCTATTTATAAAGGCTGGTCTCCAGTTCCCCAAGGAATGAAAAACTCCATATAAAAAAAAGCCAAAGAAATGCTTAAGAAATATTTCTTCAAGAAATTTTCTGCATGCAGTCCCCAGTTCGGCAAAAAAGTAGTACATATATTAATACGTTTTTTTGACATAAAATGTGTACGGTAACCCCGGCTATCAGCAGAAATAATTGCAAATGAATTGTTTCTTGGAGAAATTTTGACAAGTGAGGTAGGTCAGTTGTGATTGTATAGAAATAGTGCATCCATTTTTCGGGTTTTTTCAAAAAACATGGAGAAAAACCCCAAAAAAACCAAAAACGCTTAATAAATTTCTCAAACGAGAATAAACGCGAATTAATATCGCTTGTTAAAGAGAGTAGAAAAATTTGCGCGCTTTTTATTCTGAACGTTTATAATCGCGCCTTTTTAAATTCTGTGTTTCGTTTCACTTTTTTGACACATGTGACATATGACAGATTGCCTCTGTTGCACTAAAAAGTTCTGTAGTACTACCTTTTTTCCTCGGAGAAAAAAATAGAAAATTTCTGCTGACATTCCTTACCGAACTGGAGACCAGCCTTGATACCAGAATTTATGAATTAAAAGGAAAAAAGGTTAAAATAAAAAAACTATTTTCATGACTAAAACCCTTTTGAAATTTCCCAAGCGACACAGATATCAAATTTGGAGAGTATTCTTAGACATAAAACTCTTTGAATGCTCTTTAGAAGGTCTTTGAAAAACTTAATGTCTTTGAAAACTCTCTGAAAAGTATAATAAAAACTTAAAAAAATATCTTGTCTCAAAAAACTCTTTCAAACGTCTTTAGAATACTTCAAAAGTCGGATGTCCTAGAAAGCTCTCAATAAACTCTTTGAACAGCGTCCGAAGACCGATTTCCGATAACGTTTTTTTGAACTCTTCGGAAACTCTCATATTGGTATTTCAAAGAGGTAACACATATATATTTAGAAAACTCTTCAAAACACATTTTAAAGAGCTTTGTGAGAGTAGACCTCTATATTCCTGTTTATAAAGACCTTTCAGAGATTTCCAGTGACGTCACATCTTTGGAAACTCTTACAAAGAACTTATTGAGAGGGAATAGTGAGTCATTAGATTTTATTGCTTGTTTTTGACATTTTTCTCATTTACGCAGGGTTGACATTAACAAGTGAGAACCGAAATAACAAAAGCAAATTAAAAATGCAACTCTTACCAGGGGTGTTATCTAGATTGAAACGAAAAAATTCTGATGCAACTCTAAATTTGTCTGCTCATTATTGAGACGTTTAACTTTTCAGAAGGTCGTCAAAAGACATTTGGAAATCCGCCATCTTTTTGGAACGAAGTTGCATGATTTTATTTCTAAATAATCAACCAAAACTTTTTTATGCTTTATTAAAATGTTGATTTCAAATTAAGAAGGGAAAATGCCTGAAAAAGTTTTCTATTATTACAGAATAAAATTTTTAAAAAAATCGGAAAGAAAATTTAAAAAATGACGATTTTTAAACTTAAAAATTTTTGCAAAACATTAATATTTTAAAGGCGCGTGAAAATTTAGTGGGGTAGAATATATCATATTGCCGATGAACTGATCTCCGTTTTCATTTTTATGTTCAAATAATCGAGATATTTCATTACAATTTTTCATATTTTTTTATTACATTATAATCTTCACACATGTCCATTTGGGTTCAAAATATTTCCAACATTGAATATGTAGGACGTCTTTTGTGTTTCTTTTTAAAGAAAAAGAAATAGGATATATTTTATAAAACGTATGAGCATAAATATTTGCGTCCCTATCACGCACACTGACTGATGATGACATAATAATTCAGTCTTTCAAAGAACTCTTAAAGATGTTTTAAAGATCTTTCAAAGAGTTCTCAAAGACTTCCTAGAGAGAAAACTGATTGTTTTTGAAGTCTCTAAAAACTCTCATAAGGCCCCTAAGCCCCGCCTTTTTGCGTCTTTTTAGTCCTTAGAAGGTCTTCAAGATCGCTCAAAGAGCTTTTCTGAGAGCATTAGCTCTCATTAATTAGTCTCTGAGCGCTCTTGAAGACCGTTTAAAGACAAGTTGTGTCGCTTGGGTTTAGTAACGTAACGCCAGGTAACGTAACGCCAGGTAATTAAGGCCAATAAAAAACGAACGACAAACGATTTTACAATTTTAAAACTTGGAAAATGAACTCTTATATTTTCCAATCTTATTGCTATAAGTTTAATACGAAAAGTTTTGCGAAATTGTAATCTAAGTCAAAAACCCACTTCTGTTTTTCGTAACGAAACGCTAGGACACTTTTTTGCTTCAATACTCAAATCCTTATGGTCTATTGGTCTAATTTTTTTACTGAACATAGTGCTACTTTATTAGTATGCAAATATTAAAAAACTTTTTTTAAATTTGCAATTCTTCATTTAAAAAAAATTTTGTTTTTCGTTCGAATGTCACGTCACGTCAAAATGGAAATGCCCATATCCAAGTTATAAAACCATGGCTTAGCTCTAGATACCGTGAACGCTTTAAATAGACCCGAGTTGTACTTCAGGTCCTCACTGCTTGCTTGCTTGAACCAACATTGAAATGCGAGAGATCGCTGCGGAAGCCGACAGAGTGTATGGAATAGGATAGCCATCATTAACAGCCTGATTTGGAATTCGATCTACTTTTTCAGTGACGTCAATTCCTACATGACTAAGCGTCCAAATTACCCTCACTGCAGTGATTGGAAGCCTCCCTCACATTGTGGATTTGGGCAGCAATATGGTTCACTGACATACTACTATTAATGAGCTGACATGCCGCAAGACTGTCAGTGAAGATAGCTACCCTGTTATCCACTCTATGTCTAGATATTTTAATGGCCATCAGGATGGCCTGAAGCTCCGCAAAAGCGGATGACGTCACTGAATCCAACTTATATTTGAATGAACGATCCCCATCTATACCTTCAAACCTCGTCCACACATCGTTTTTTAGACAAAAGGCTGAAAGCTGACTGTTGACTGCCTCAACAATTTGAGACAGATTTGGGTCTTGTAGTGTAGTCGAAATGGATTTTAAGGCGTTCGATAATTGAATAAATACTTTGTCGAACTCGTCTGACATAAATGGATTTGACTTGGCATTATTGCTATTATAAATACTGAGATCAATTTGGCGTCGAGGGGAAGATCGCCTTGACTGTGCTGGTGGAATATTCTGAGAATACACCTGACATGGAATGGAATTTAGCCCTACTCCCCCCATAGAAAAATGTCTACCCGCATTCTTTTGCCTGGCAACATGTCTGTACGGCTTTTTTGTCATGTATTGGTTCACCAGAGAGTCTGGGTTGTGGGTAGGATCGGTTTTGGATAGTTGAGGAAAATTTTCATCATCAACCTCCAGCAGGCTAAATCTGTTGCTGTTACTTTGACCAAACAGGACTTCAGTTGCCTGCTTCTGCGAAATTTTTTTCACCGACTTCACCATATTAATTTGCTGTTCCCTTTGCCAGGTGGGGCATCTTTTCTTATCTGTCGCACTGTAGTCTGTGGCATCACAGAGGATGCATTTTTTGCCTGCACACGGCGAGCACATCTCTGTTCTCCCACAATCAATGCATCTCTTCTTGGAGCGGCACGTGAAACTCACATGCCCCATCCTGCCACAGTTCTTGCCTGACCGATGGTATGTACAAGTCAACTCTGATGTAAGCCTTGTCAACTATAATTTATCCCCCAATAAGCCTATTATATTTTCATAGTAAGAATTGGAACGAACTCATTGTTATTATTGACACGCCTTCTTAAGCGTTGTACAGAGAAGCTTCTTATTTCCGTTTCTGCTAACAACTTCACTTCATCCTCATTGTACTCCAACGACATACCCCGCACTACACCGTGAGCCTCAAAAGCCGATCTGGGAATGTACGCTCTGATATTGTGCGACACTATCTCCCTATTGGCAACACATTCATTTGCATCTGTCACATTATTGAAGATAACCTTAAAAAGGGTCGGACTAATTGAATAGACTGATTTTATATTAGTGACTTTACACTTATTTAATTGTCCCACTAGAAATAAACCATTATGCATTTTTTTGTTACTTAGAGCATCACATTTTGAAGTGTCCATAAGGACAAAAGGAGAACCAACAAACGCAACCGGATACACCTCACTAAGTGAAGCGACAGGACCCGGAGCGATATTTTTGTACATTGGAAGATCATTTGTACTATTGCAGTCTTGCGAAAGATTTGAATCCCTAAGAGAATTTATCACATTGTTGGAGGTTATGTTACCTTCCATTGCTTCAGTCTGACTAGTAGCTATCTGAGCACGTGGACTAACACCCAACGCTCTAACAGCGCTTTCTTCTCTTGGGGAAAAATATTCATCAAAGGAATCAGTACCCAAACCTTTCAGATTCATTGGTGAGTTTAGTTTTCTTCTTTTTGTCACTAGAGTGACTCCTCGTGCCCTGCTTTTTCTTTTTTTTGCATTCTCGGGACCCATATTGGCTTTTTCAAAGCCACTGAAGTCCGTTTCAGACTTATCAGAAACGTCATTTTGTTGCATCGTTATTATGGCGCTGCTCTTATAAACGTTACACCACTTGCTTATGGCAAATTACAAATCGATTAGACAATAGAAAAGAGATAAAAATTCAATGTCAAGTGAGTACACTTACTAGCGACCAGAACTCCAGAAGCCTGGAGGACCTTGCACTGAGTTTACTTTAAATAAAAAATCAGTCACGTTTTCTTTTTTTTAATTAAAACTCAAGAGCTAAAAAATTCTACGTCGTTAAGCAGCCACCATATATAACTATATACTTATGTCACTCAGGAGCCGTTTCCATTTTGGCTCTTTTCAACGCGGTCTTGGGTACCCACCATGGTATTGGGTACCCACCAAAATGAGAATTTTTTACTAAGGTACTCACCAATATCTATGAGTGACATACAGCGTGTCAAAAAAGTATACGCTCACCATTAAAATTTTATTTTCAAAGGTCATAACTGTTAAAATCCTAATGTGTTGGAAAGAAACTTGGTGCAGGTTGTTAATTGGTATTTCCAACTATATATACGCGTTTTTTTTTTTTTCTTCATATAGTCAATTCATTAAGAAATACAGGCACATTGGAAAAAATGCTGCTTTATTAATGTCAAAGAAGTATACGCTCACACAAAAAAATTTTTACAAATTTTGAAAAAAGAAATATTTTAGTAACGAGTTGGATATCCGTAACGGTCTAGGACCTCTTGCAATCGTTTTGGCATTGATTGAACAAGTTTTGCTGTTTCTTCTTGGGAAATATTTTCCCATTCCTGCTTAAGGACAAACTTTAACATTTCTTTGCTGGTTATATTGTGTTTTCGAATATTTTTTTCTAACAATGCCCAAAGATGTTCAATAGGGTTAAGATCCGGCGACTAGGGAGGGGTTTTGAGTTGGTTTGGTGCATTATAAAGTAACCAGAGCCTTACAACATCTGCAGTATGCTTCGGCTCATTATCCTGTTGAAAATAAAACTGCTTTGTTAACCCTAGTTTGTTTGCTCTTTCTCTCATATTTTCTTTTAAAATTGCCAATTAACCAAACTTGTTCATTATAGTTTCAATAAATTCCAAATTTCCAGTTCCGCTGCCTGCCATACAACCCCATACCATGACACCAGCTCCACCGTGTTTTACTGTGCTCAAAAGATTTTGCTTGTCGGGAGCTGCACCTGGCTTACGCCATACCATTTTACGACCCTTGGTTCCAAACATGCAAAATTTACTTTCGTCCGAGAACAAAACATTTTTCCAGAAGTCTAACGGCTTTTTTATATACTGGTTCGCAAACGCTATACGTTTCTTGCGATTCAATAATGATATAAACGGCTTTTTGCGTGCAGCTCGACCCGTATACCCAGCCCTTTTGATGATATTTCTTATGGTTTGGATAGAAAAATTCTTTTCGAAACGTTTTTGAATGCCTGCTGTAATGGTAGGAGCACTCAAATGAGGATTATCTTTTACAAGGGACACTACCGCTCGAGATTCTCTGTGCGACAAGATAGGTGGTCGGCCACTCCGAGGCTTTCAGGTAATGACGCCAGTTTTTTTAAAGTTGGTCACGACGGTTCTTATTGAGGAATACGCTCTTCCAACGATTGCACCAATCTCACGATAGCTTTTTCCTTCGTTATGTAATTTTACTATTATTTTTCTCTCACTAACGCATATTTCATTTTTCTTGTTGGCCATTAGGCTGGGTCGTTTTTACGAAAGTTGTATGATCGCGTTGGAATAGTAAAATTATGTTTCCTTATGTATAAAAAATAATTTTGTGTAAAAAAAAATTCAAAATAAGCTGCATCTTCATACCGCGCAAGCGGATTGAAAGTTGGAAAAAAAAATTTATATGAGATTTTTCCGACTTCAATGATAAAATTTAGAATTTCTCAGCTTTAATCTCATTTTTTAAATACATTATGTTCCCAGATATTTTTGGTCATAAAACTATCTTTCAAAGGAAAGCAACGAAACTACGATCGACCAAAATTTTACGGAGATATGGTCGAAGAAACTCAAACCTGAGGAAATTGCTCCAAGACATGCCAAAAAATGTGTTCGAACCTATCAATTTTGTAACCATTTGGAAGAAGGCATATTGCCATTTCAAAAAAATCTTCCTTGAAGAAAATCGGTTATTTCATAAGGTTGTTATAACAATTTATATATTTATCTATTTATAGGTTCGAACACATTTTTTGGCATGTCTTGGAGCAATTTCCTCAGGTCTGAGTTTCTTCGACCATATCTCCGTAAAATTTTGGTCGATCGTAGTTTCGTTGCTTTCCTTTGAAAGATAGTTTTATGACCAAAAATATCTGGGAACATAATGTATTTAAAAAATGAGATTAAAGCTGAGAAATTCTAAAATTTTATCATTGAAGTCGGAAAAATCTCATATAAATTTTTTTTTCCAACTTTCAATCCGCTTGCGCGGTATGAAGATGCAGCTTATTTTGAATTTTTTTTTACACAAAATTATTTTTTATACATAAGGAAACATAATTTTACTATTCCAACGCGATCATACAACTTTTTTTTTTTTTTCATATAAGAACGACCCACCCTATTGGCCATATTGTAAAATATATATTTTCTTACAAACATCACTTGGAATTACTGTAAAAAAAAGTCTTTTTGTTTGAAATCAACCAAAAGAAGTTAAAACAAGTAAGGGTGTTATAGTCAGGCGAGCCTGACAATAGAATACCCGACACAGACACATAATTTTTAATATCAACAGGTGTTTAAGGGCATAAGGAGCCCCATATACCGACTTTTGTTAAATTTATATATGAAAACCGCCCTTTTGCCACGCCCAATTTTCAAATTTTTTTGGAATTCTAATCGGACCCTTATATATACGCTCAAATTCTAAGTTTCATTGAAATATTTCAAAAAAGTCAGATTTTGTGGCATTTTTGGGATTTTTTGTGACAGACCCTAGTACTAGAGGTACCCTTAATAATGGTCCGATCAAAAAAAATTTTGGGGAGGATATTTTGTGGCTACATACGAGGCATAAGTGCCAAATTTCGTTCAAGTCTCATTTGAATTTCGGGTGTAGGAGAGAATTTTTCGAAAAACGCCCTTCTGCCACGCCCAATTTTCCAATTTTTTGAAATCGTATTACTTGCCTTTAAGCATGTTCAAATATCAAATTTCATCAAAATATCTTCAAGGACTTCGATTTTAGAGCAGTTTTTGTGATTTTCGTAACAGACCCTAGTACTGGAGGTACCCCTAAAAATGGTCCGATCGGGTCCATTCTTGAACTTGCTCTTACTCATGTCCCCGTTAGCACGCATACCCAAATTTCTTCAAGATAGCTCAACTCCTTCGATAAGATAACTGTATACAGACAGACAGACAGACGGACAGACAGACAGACAGACAGACGGACAGACGGACATGTCTAAATCGAATCTCCTGGTGACGCTGATCATTTCTATATATATTTTGTATAGTCTATCTCGACTGGTTCTGGGTGTTACACACAACCCAACAAACGCAATATACCCTCGACACAGAGTGTGTCGGGTATAAAAAATCGCAAGCCAACCACCGCGTTTCACAATAAGAACTAACTGATTGAAGTGAGCGTATACCTTTTTTGGCGTTATTTTCTAGCCTAAAGGCTGGTCTCCAGTTCGGTAAGGAATGTCAGCAGAAATTTTATATATTTTTCTCCGCGGAAAAAAGGTAGTACTACAGAACTTTTTTGTGCAACAGAGGCAATCTATCATATGTCACATGTGTCAAAAAAGTGAAACGAAACACAGAAATTAAAAAGGCGCGATTATAAACGTTCAGAATAAAAAGCGCGCAAATTCTTCTACTCTCTTTAACAAGCGATATTAATTCGCGTTTATTCTCGTTTGAGAAATTTATTAAGCGTTTTTGGTTTTTTTTGGGGTTTTTCTCCATGTATTTTGAAAAAACCCGAAAAATGGATGCACTATTTCTATACATCACAACTGACCTACCTCACTTGTCAAAATTTCTCCAAGAAACAATTCATTTGCAATTATTTCTGCTGATAGCCGGGGTTACCGTGCACATTTTATGTCAAAAAAACGTATTAAAATATGTACTACTTTTTTGCCGAACTGGGGACTGCATGCAGAAAATTTCTTGAAGAAATATTTCTTAAGCATTTCTTTGGCATTTTTTTATATGGAGTTTTTCATTCCTTGGGGAACTGGAGACCAGCCTTAAGACGAAAAAAGCTCCGTTAGAACTCAAATGCCTTCAGCTATTGGTTGGAAAATCGGCATAACTGATGCAGGAATATATCAGAATCTGGGGATAAAAACAAAAGTAAAAAATTTTCTTTTCTTTTTGTTATAACGTTCGTAAAGCGATATTTAAAGGCATGAGCGTATACTTTTTTGACACGTATATGGTTATATGTGGCAGCCACTGTGCACACGCGAATGTTTTGTAAATGTTCTGTTTTTATACTCGACACTAGGGATGGACGATACCGAGACGATACTATCGTGTATCGATACTTTTACAGTGAAGTGCCATTTCCAATTATGCGTCAGCTGCGTTGCGTCAATTGACGCAAATATTCAACACATGTAATCATATGGGAGCATAAAAAATCCATTGCGTGCGTGCGGATGCAGCGTCAAAATTCCGAAAATTTGAATATTGGACGCAGCGTGAAATTGTGACAGCTGCGTATAACAGTTGAAAAAAGGAATAAAACAGTGTTTTAGAAATTATTAAGTACCTACTTTCGAGTAATTCATACTTGTGGGAATACTTTTCATTGAAATATGAACAATTTGTTCTAAGAATATCTCTTAGTTCTCATTTATAAGTGCGTATTTGAGTACTTAAAGTCATTATTCTATGGTTCAAAATCAAAGGTTGGCTTATATTTTTTCAAACGTCTCAAATAAAACCCTAAATAAAGAACAAGTAAGGGTGTTATAGTCAGGCGAGCCTGACAAAAGAATACCCGACACATACATGTTCAAATAATTTTTAATATCAAGAGTTATTTAAGTCCATATACCGACTTTTGTTAAATTTCTTTATGAAAACCACCCCTTTTCCACGCCCACTTTTCCATTTTTTTTTTTTTTTGCAATTCTAATCGGAGGCTTAATATACGGTCACATTCTAAGTTTCATTGAAATATTTCGAAAAAGTCCGATTTTGAGGCAGTTTTGGGATTTTTGTGACAGACCCTAGTACTGGAGGTACCCTTAATAATGGACCGACCAAGGAAATTTTTTGAGAGGATGTTTATGGCTACAAAGGAAGCATAAGTGCCAAATTTCGTTGAAGTGCCATTTGAATTTCGGGTGTAGGGGACAATTTCCGAAAAACGCCCTTCTGCCGCGCCCAATTTTCCAATTTTTGGAAATCATATTACGTGCCTTCAAAAATGTTCAAATATCAAATTTCATCAAAATATCTTGAAAAACTTCGATTTTAGAGCAGTTTTTGTGATTTTTGTGCCAGACCCTGGTACTGGAAGTACCCCTAAAAATGGTCCGATGGGGTCCTATCTCTAATTTGTTCTTACTTATGTGCCTGTGAGTACGCATACCAAATTTCGTCAAGATAGCTCATCCTCTTCGATAAGAAAACTTTATACAGACAGATTATTTCTATATATATTTTGTATGGTCTATCTCGACTGGTTTTGGGTGTTACACACAACCCCACAAACACAATATCTACGCTCGACACAGAGTGTCTCGTGTATAAAAAAAAATTTACTCATTGTGCTAAATAAAGTCAACTCAAATATCTATGGTTTAATGGATTTTAAAAGCTTCCCCTACGTTGGTGGGGAAAGGGGGTCCTCTTTAAGGGGGGAGGGGCGTTGCTGAGTGGTTTTGAGCAAAGTAAAGGGTCGTGGGTGACTTCTGGCCACAGATTCGGGTAAAGCATACCAAAAAATATACTGCAGGGTACTGCTATTCTCGAGTATCAAGTGAATATGCCTTTTGGATTAATAGATGTTAAAAATGCCTTTAAAAAGGGGCGGGCCACGCCTATTTTTGATTAATTCTAAAAGAGGAAGTAATAAAGTATACTATTGCATCAAAAGGTTTCCAAAATGACGTATTGCTTAGTAAAAAAAGGCCATTCTTATTATTCAGGCTGGAAAAAATAAAAAGCCCAGAATAACGATTTTTCAGGCTGGAAAAAATAAAAAGCCTAGAATAACCACACAGAGAAAAAAATAACTGTAAATTATACCAATTTCGCTCTTAACCCAACAATTTTCGCTCTTAAAATGATCTCAAGAGTTTTTAGCTTTTAAACCAACAATGTTATCACTGTTATTTTTTTAAAGGTGGCTTTTAAAATCTCCAAAAGCGAAAATTTTGATTTAAAATTGAAAACTTTTATTAACTTCCAAAAGAGACACTGTTGATTAAAAATGCACAGCTGTAGATAATTTTATTATCTATTCGCAAAAATAATTTCAGAAAAATGTGTTTCCTCCTCTTAACATAACCTCAAAAATAGCCATCGGATGGACTTCATCCGATTTTGTCACTCCGTTGTCGTGACTGCTTTCGCAATGCTTAAAAAGTTCTAAGAATTAATACATATCGTACCCTTGCTACTAAATCGGCACAATTCAAAATTTTGCATTTCTCGAAAATCATGCAATCTCTCTTGAAACTAAGGAGAAACAAAGTTTTTTATAAACTTATATTACTCTCATTCGACTGCTGCATCAGTCAATATAAGCCTCGATTCTCAAGGCCTTGGGTTTCATACAGAAAAATTCAATCGAACATAAAAAAAATGTATTAAAAAAAATTTGAATTATGCCTATTTATTAGCAAGGGTGCGATACGTTATATGTCCTATTTTATAAAACAAATGAGAATTATACCGAACGAAAAGAAATGTAATTAAGTGTTCAGTGCTCTTAACTTAAATAGTTTCGGTCTTAACAAATTCAATAAAATGTAGTTGGAATAACAGTTTAGCTGTAAAAATCCGAACTTTAAATGCGAAAGTATTTAAATCTACGGATTCACTATTAAAGTTACTACTTTCACTCTTAAATGATAGCCAAGAGCGTTTTGATTGTTGGGTTAAAAGCTAAATCCTTTAGATGCAAGAGCGTTTTCTCTAAGAGCGTCGCACTCTTGAATTTACAACGTGTTTTTTTCTCTGTGCATTATTCAGGCTGAATATAGCAAAAAATAATGGTTATTGCGGCTGAAAAAAACTTACGTATTCAAATAACAGCTATCAAGTGACGTTTATTTATTAACGTTATAACGGTCCCTGCTTTCCAGATTAAAAATTTCCTGCAGCATGAATTATTATATACACGTGTAAAAAATTTCGCGTATATCGTTTCTAAATTTTTCCCGCCAAAACGACCATTAGGAACTTCATTTTTTGTCCTAATTGAAATTGATGGCAGCTAAAGTTTTGAAAACCTTCATGCACAGTCGTCGATCAGTGAACATAAAAAAATATGACTTTCTACTGGTAAGTGACGGACGTTAATGCTTTAACGACTTTGCAGGTTTTAAATTGCTTGCCTGAATACTTAATATGACAATTATTATCCTTGAAACTTTTCATATAATCATTGGCTTTTTTATTTATTTAACATAGAAACCCTAATATTTTTAGCAACATTCAAAGCTGCAATTTTAATGAGCTTACATAATAAATGAGCAAAATGAGTTAGCCAGAAAAACGTCAGGCCAATTTAAGTCATAAATACAGCTTTTCGTTTTTCCAAGAATTTCATAAAGGATTAATTTGCATAACAACAACATGCTTCAACATGAAAATAAACAACAAATCAAAGTATCATATTTCAATTCGGTGCTCTTGTGTCACTTCTTCGTTGTTAAATATCATAAACAGACATGCATAGCCGACACTAGCATTTGAACTTAGGGCAGGGGTCGACGAGGACATGGCTAGCGAACTCTGAGTGCTGGGGACTGCTGAAATTGAATGAGAACAATGGAAGCCAAAATTTCGTCGAAATTGAGTTGGAAATTGAGATAAAATTAAATGTAGCACTGAATTTTCGATGAATTTTTGCTAAAAATTTACTTCATATGTAATTATAATTGGAAAATTTCTCTGGTTGCAAATGGTTTTATTAACCCTTTACTGAACGAAATGCTAAATTATAGGTAAAATTTATTTCGTTGTAAATGGTTTTATTACCCCTGTACTCCATGATGTATTAAATAATTGGAAAACCCTGTTTTTCGCTCTAAATGGTTTCATTAACCCTTTACTTCATGACCTACCGAAAACCGGTAGGAAGCTTCCTAAATTTAATTCTGTTGAGCTAGAAATGTTCATTCCATTTAATTCCATATCCTTTTCCGTTTTCATAAATTTTTGTTTCAATTCTCCAAGCTGTCAGATGTTTTTTTGTTATCAGCTGTTTCTTAGAAGCGAAAATGCAATGAAAATTAAGCGCATGCATATACAACATGGGTGTGAATGGTGTTTGTAGCGAAGTTTAGATAGCTTCGCAAATTGCGCGAAATTGCGTTGTCTGGATATAGGGAATCCCTGAAATAATGAACAGCTGGAAACAGTGAACGCTTCTTTATTACAGGGACTTTTCTAAATAATCAGGCCTTAAGAGAGGGGGATGCGAAAGGGGGATTTTCCCCCGGGCCCGAACTTTCTGACGGGGTCTACAATTGGCATGGGACTTTTTTTATTTGGTCGTACATTTTTCTGAGAAGTCCCTGAAAAAAATCCCCCGATCCCCAAATTTATGTCTACGGGCTTATAAATAATGAACAAATCCTTCAATCTCGCTAATACGAACCATCTGGATACAATTAACAGGACGTGCAAAAATTAATTCACTATATCCAGATTCGACTGTACTTAGTTATGGAAAATTACATAAATTAAAATTAAATGTGTTCGCTTTATTTTCAGTCCGGTAGCACGAAAAAAATATTTAATCTTGTTTCTGGATTGTCGTATAAACGGTGACTTCTTTACTCGCGACTAATTTTTGATTGCGATTAGCTGCCGTATATCATAATCAATTTTTGGTAAATAATGAGGTCAATGGAAAGAAACTTCTGTAGAGAGTCCAAAAACAAAAATGATTTATAATGTTTTTTTTTTTTTTAATTAACCCCTTTTTTAAAATCGGGCCATCAATCGGTCGAAAAGTGGTTAATTCGCAATTTTGTTTTCCAGCTCACATTTGCAGGCCGGAAAAGAAGGGGCCACAAGTATGTACAAACCTTCGACGCAATGGTACTCGTAATCGGATCGTTATGAAAATGTGGCAACGTACTTACCAGTTAGAAACGATAAACGCCTCATTGCCGGGAACGGATGATAGCCCGAGGTATCAACAACATCAAGCTGATAGACCTCATTGCGTATACGGTACAGTTTACGGTGGAACTCCTCAATGGTTGGAGTGTAGGATTCTTTGAAAGGATTTCCCAAAAACCGTGCGACGATTGACGATTTTCCGACTCGTGATGAGCTATGAAGAAAATAAAAAAACCAAATCATTATTGAATTCCAAATCAATTTGGTGAAACCGACTCTAGCTGGGGATACATGATTGTACATACATATGTAATACCAATTCCGATAGTAAAAATATTTTCAGTGACTTATTACTAATAATAAGTTATTAGTGAAACGTTATATTGTACCTGACGAGGGATCCTTCATGGTCTCTAATCTTTTGATATCGGTAATTTATAGGAGAAAAATGTTTAAACGCGTCGCTAGTTGATGCCATGCTTCCATATCAGCACTGCCTAAAAAATTGGTCGACTTACGGATACTAATATCTCCTGCTATCTCTCTCTTTCTCCCTCTATCTCTCTCTCTATCGCTCTCTATCTCTCTCTATCTCTCTCTATCTCTCTCTATCTCTCTCTATCTCTCTCTATCTCTCTCTATCTCTCTCTATCTCTCTCTATCTCTCTCTATCTCTCTCTATCTCTCTCTCTCTATCTCTCTATCTCTCTCTATCTCTCTCTATCTCTCTCTATCTCTCTCTATCTCTCTCTATCTCTCTCCATCTCTCTCCATCTCAGTCTCCATCAGTCTCTATCTGTCTCTATCTGTCTCTATCTCTCTATGTCTCTTTCCCACTCGCCCCATATTTCCCATGAATCCCAATTAAAATTTACCCGACCGTACGACAAAAAGTGAAAAGAAGAAGGTGTAATTCATCATCATTTTCCTCTTAATTGTCAACTAATTAAATGGCATTGATGGGGGGAAAAGTTAATTGAACTCAAAACTTTTGAAAGATTCGCTTGACTTCGTCGTGGGTGCGAATCGATAATTAAATGGAAAAGCAGAACAAAACTCTGGCCGTCGACCGATGGTCGTCCCACGAAACAAAACAATAGATTTTCTTTTCACATATTCGGTATAGGATGGTAAGAAAAATTTTTTTAAAGGGTTAATTTAAATATAGAAACTGACTGTTAAGTCAGGGTCATCTTATGGGTACATATGGGAAATATCATGAATACTGTCCCACCTATGACACTTATTTTTTAGGTTTTAACTTTTTTGAATGAAGAAAAAGGACGTGATTTAAAAAAATTTGTGTTTTTGAAAGCCTTTAAAAATTTTCGAAGTAATTTTCGATTGTTTCTTTTCTATGTGTTTTATATGGAGACTTAACGCTGCTGCTTATCTAAGAATAGACCATAAAGCAGGAGGAAAATACCTATAAATCGTTGAAATATGCCTCAGACAAGCGCATTGTGGCACTAGACGACTGTCTAATTGTCGAACTTACTGTCACACAACTTGAACATTGCCATTTTTATGGGCTCTACGCAGATATGCAGGAAGTATAGAGCTCGTTCTTGTGAAGAAAGTAAGTTTGTAGCGAGCTTCCCATATCAGAAAAAATGTCAAAGAAATCGAGCGAGCGAGCTTTCAGCTTGTTATAATTTACCTTCTTCCTTGCTGATTTTTGCACTTGCTTCGAAATTTTGTTTCGAAATATCAAGTAATGATGTTTCGTCCTCAAAGTCATAGGAATTTGTTGACATTGCGCAGCTTTTTTTCACTTAATTCCGCCAAAGAATGAACGTGCTCGTTGTAATGTTGAAGTAAAATGACTTCGCCCGCTCAAATTTAAATGCAACCCTGCATGCTCGATTGCTTTTAATCTGCGTATTTGTTTGAAGTATCAGAAGTAACTCAAAGTACTTCTTGGTTGTTTTTGCATGTGCTAAGTATAGGAAATTTACTTCCTGCATGTCTACGTAGAGCCCATTACGCATTGGCAAATGTCATAAAATTGCTGTCAACAAAAAAGCCTTTCAATTCGATTCAATTCAATTCATTCGAACTCATATTTAAATGTAAATTTATTAAAATCAACTCAATTCATCTTCATCACTATCCATTGCCTATCATCATGACAATGCCGTCTATATTGCTCAAATAAAATATTCGACGGTCCTGCGCGTAATTAGGGATCTTTTCAAAATATAGCGGATTGTCAAATGAATGGCACAACGGCATGGTCTCTATTCTCTACTCACCCCAAAATGACGAGACGATAGCAATTCTTTGGAGGCGGTAAGCTATCATCGAATATAGCACCCTGCGCCTGATTCGAGCTGGAGCAGTATTCGTCGGCCACTTCCGTTACATTTGAAACGTCAGAGCTACGGCCGTGCAATTCGGCCGTTGTCGCCAATCGACTTGTCGTACTGACCACACCATTGCTGCCGCTAGGCATTTCATCCAGAAAGGTTACCACATGTGCGGCGCCATTCGGATTCGTATTCGGATTAATATTGGCGTTGGCGTTGCCGTTGGAGCTGCCGTTGGCATTCGCATTGGTAGGCATTGCAGTCATTTGTTGCTGCTGCTTCTGATGAGGGTGCATTTGATGGTTTTTTTGCTGTTGCTGAGATTTCTGCTGCTGTTGGCCACCTGCCGACTCCAGCGTTGAGCGATTTTGTGACACGGTCGGCGGGACAGTTGTTACAACAGATGAAGGCTGATTCAAAGCGGCAACCGCAGCCAATTCATTATTGTTAGTTCGTGCACAAAACCAGTTGCGACAACGAATCATTTCCACTGCATGGAGAAGAAATCCGTTGAAAGTGCTTTGGTTGTCAATATTCTGGGTATTGGTATTATTGGAGCAGCTCATACGTTCCGAGTATGTTGATTTCCACGTTAAAACGAAAGAATTCAATCTTCAATATTGATTCAGGATTGATTCACGATGCCAAGCCAAGCCAAGCGAAGCGAATTGCAGCGAATTTCTTCAATTAATCGTAAGTGGGGTGAATGGCTCAGGGACTACTGCGTCCGTGGTTATGTATGTAGCTTCAGTCGAATTTACGAATTTGATTGCAATAGCCCAAAATTCAATCACTGAAGCATCAGCGTCACAGACTATATCTGCAATTCGAAAGAGAATGAACATGAACGTGTTGACCAAAATAGACCTTGAATATGCATAGAATCGTCACAGAGATTAAATTCCGAATTTCCCTTTGAATTTAGTTATATCGAAACGGTGTACATATTTGCGCACCTACTAGTTAGAGCTCTTAATATTCGGACATTCGAATATTCGAAATACTCGAGTACGATTTTATTCGAATAATGAAGTTCGATTTGCTGTATTCGAATATTCGTTCTCTGTCGAGTATTCGAATAATCGGCAGAAAGCAACTATTCGAATAGTCGCTTCAAACTATTCGATCAATCGCTTTGTTTACTTCATTCTAGATATGTTTATATATTTCAAATAGTTCCCGACGTATGGTCGTCAGTAGCGTAGTTGTGACACACTCGCCTCTCAGTCTGGCGAGTGTGTGTTCGATTCCCCACATGGGGAGGAATTGTTTTTCTACCTAGAACTGGCCTAAGGTGATCGAAATGCTAAATTGGTCTCTCAAATACGCCATAGCGTTTTAACACCACTTTGGTCACAAAACAAATTGTTGGATGGGAAGGTACTGAAAGAGGTGTCTCTGTCAGACCACCGTTATATAAGAACTTCAGAGAACATAGAAAAACAGAACCCATTGAGACCACAACAAAAAAATTGAAAGAGGTCATAATGGTGGCCTATAAACAAGTCTGCCCTGAACGACAAAGTGCTTTGTTTTAGAGTCAAACGAGAATTCAAGTTAGAAGTTCTGAGAGAGCTCACTCTACTTTTCAAGGAATTGCAAAATGGGAAAAATTGCCTGATTGCCAGAAGAAAATGTGCAATTTAAAACAATCGTTCAAAAATCGGATCATTTTTAAGGGTACCTCCAGTACTAGTACTAGTACTACGGTACTCTTGAAATTTCCGGCTGGGATGTTGCTTTTAAACAAAATATAATATCTACAGTTTGAACATTTCTCTTCAATTTTTATATGACATTACAATTAATGCTATATTCGATCGTTCGATTTCGAATAAGTATTCAAATAGTCGCAATTCAACAACTATTCGAATAATCGAAGAACATCAACTATTCGAATTATTCGAATAATTTTAATAGCCCTAGCACCTACATATGTATGTACCTCTAAACGGCCGAAATTGCTCGAATCTGACACAATCAATACTTTGGCGGTATTCAATGTAATTAAATTCATTCCAATTCAATTTAATTTAATTCAATTCACTTCTTTTCGATTCATTTCAATCCAACCCAATTGAATTCAATCCAATTTTATCCAATTCAATCCAATTAAATCCGATTAAATCCAATTCAATTCTAGAACAACTAAGAAAGCTAAAGTCAGTCAAATCCGATTTCGATATACCCAGCTCCCGGACGTGATTGAGGCTCGCATATGTAATTTCTTCATTAAAAAGTTAAGAAATATCTTAAGTTATGGGCGTGGTCATAGGAGGTTCACGCTCGAATGCCTTACCTTTTGAACCCGATCGAGAATAAATGTATCTGTGGTCAAATGGGAGAGCGACTCAAGTAAAAAATTATTGTTTTGAGATATCCCCAATTTTCCGCTTTTATACCCCACACACTCTGTCTATGTGTCGGTTTGGCGAAGATATAACTAAGAAAATTTTTGCAAAATGGACCAGATTGGAAAATTTGTAAGGGTGTCTCAGCTATATTTTTACTCGATTTCCTTTTCAATAGAATTAAGATGACATTTCGAAAAATGAGAATTTAAGCATTTTAATAATGATACAATACTAGAAGTGGCACTTGGCAATGAAGGGAAAAAATCACCGAGACGAGTGAGGGGAGATGGAAAAATTGTATGGATAATGGACTTCCACCACACAGTTTGGACATTCAACAAAAGCAATACAGCCGCAATAAAGTTGAACTTTCACCAAAACGCGTGTACATACAATCCCAGCGGCAAATGTCCCGCTGACATCATCGATGACTTTGGATCCGGTATGCATGACAATTCATATGACACTTTGTATGATATTTTTACAGGAGTTGGACAGTGAATTCACCGGTGACAATGTCATGCTAGGGTATGCGATGGCGAAAAAAAAAGCATTTGAGAGCAGCGCATTTGCTCTTCTCTCTAAATGTCAATTTATAGAAACCAGTTTGATAACTCTCTTCTTTGCCCTCTCTTCGAATATTTCGAAAAATTTTTAACATCTATTTTTAACAATTTGTTTTCGCCTTATAGGCAGGGATCGAACCCGCGATCTTCGGATTCTGAGTCGAGCACTCATCATCTACGCCACTTCATGCTAACGTTCAACTGACGCTAAAACCATATTTAAATTTCAATAGCCAATGAGATTCAAGCACGGGAACAGCATCCCTCCACGATGACATGTCCTAAAAGATGTCATGCATGACAATGTCACCTATATGTCATCGATGACATCACTGATTACATTGTCATGCAGGGGATAATTTTCCGCTGGGATGCTAGTATCACTAACACACAGTCAAGAACAAATTTCAACTACCCACAGCTGTCAGACGTTTTCAGTCGCACTCAAATCGACTATTCTCTCTGTCGTATTCGCTCTTACTTAAGGCAGTATTAGACGTAGCAAATATTTGCTTAAAATTGAAGAACATTTTTGTTTTGTCATGGCCCCTCCAATAAAATTTTTGGAGAGCCAAAAAGTGCCTTTTCCCCCGTAGTTGCCAAGCCTGCACCCACATATGTATGGGTATGTGTTATGGAAGCGTACCCAGCAGGAAAAATCCCGGTGAAACCATCAATGATTTCAGCATGACCGCGAGAGCCGCGACTCCTCCTGTTTCTACACCAACTTTCTAATGAAATTTACACACAAGCGGCATTGGCCGTCATGAGAGTATATGTCACGAGTTGGTCATCGAAATTGGAGTGGATACCTCCTGTTTCGCAAGAAAATGTCTATGACTATGTCATGGGAATTGCGATGAATAAAATCTTTTTTCGATGACAATGTCATTGGAATTGCGATTAATAACACCTTTTCTCGATGACAATGTCATTAGAATTTAGAAGTACTCTAACTTTCCCCTTGACATCATCGGTGAAAACATTAATGATTTTTTCCTTTGTGCGAAAAAGTCCGGCTGGGTATGTATATGAGGATCTCAATTTTAATTGAGCCATTTCAATATACCGTAGGTACAATAAACAATTGCGAAGCTCAGTGCGATGAATGCACTTCAATTAAAGCAACCGAAATTAATGCTTAACCCTTCGCAGACGAATGGTTCGATGAAACTTTTCAAATAAAAATTATGCTCAAAGAATAAGAAGCTGTGAAAATTATTCTCACATATATTTCGTTTTTTTTTTTTTTTTGTTTTTTTCTTATTCATGCCAAAGGGCATAGCAACTGCAACAAAAAACAAGAAAAACAAAAAGAATGAGGGAAAGAGAAAAAACTTAAATCCTTTAATATTTTACTTGCACTTAGCACTTTCGGAATTGTAATTAGTGCTTTTTTGGCGTGTCTGTTTCTGCTTTTGCTTATGCCTCCGCTTCTCTGCTATCAATTTCATTTAAAGCATGTCACCGAGCAGCGTTGTCAGCCCAGTCGACGAGCCACGGGCCGCACCTGTTGTCGGAGATGCGCGGAAGCCGCGAATTTTGCTCAATCTACACAGTGTCACGATTTACATTTACAGTGTGAAAATTTCGGATGACATATTTCTTCGCTTCGCGTCAGATTGACGGAAAGTAGTCAGACACTGAAATGAACAAAAAAAAAAATATAGAAGGGGAAATGAAAACGAAAAGAAGAAACACCTACTCACAACATATACTTTTCGTTTTCAGTAAATTTTCTTCGAGTTCAAAGTTCCTCTGCGTAATAGAATATAGCACCGAATGGAAGAGGAGGAGAAGTAGTAGTAGGATGATAAGGGGGAGAAGGCGGAGGAGGACAAGGAAGAGGAAGAGCAGAGCTTAAGTAGTTTTGTGTTGCCATAGAAAAAAGTTTCTTTATAGCAAATAAGAAAATATGCTGGAATAATAATGAAGCATGAAAACTTGGTTGTGAATATTAAATTGGATAAGAATTTTACTCTTCACCTTAAGCTGAGAAACGAAAGCACAAGGCGAGCAACAACAATAAAGGACGAGCAACGAAGAATATTGGCAACGCAATAGGAAAACCCTGTTAAATAGCCGAGTAAATTAATACGTGGCAACTCTATTCTCGCTCTTTGTAACGTGGTTATGAACGGACATTTAAAGCACAAGACATTTAATTGGTTTTAGGATTTTGTTTTTATAAGCACCTTAAAGAATTTTTTATTTTCTGAAAGGAATTATTTGAGCGAAGAGGTAGAGATCAAAGAACGACCATGCCATTTGAATATTTAATATCCAAGGATGTCCTTAACATATATAAATATACAGAGTGAAAGGTCGGACAGGCTACGATTGTTTCGAATGAACTAAAATAATGGGATTTTTGATGAATTAAAATTTGAATCTATCTTAATTTTGGTGACACATTGAAAACATGAGCTTGAAAATATGACGTGTTTTGGTAGTACTGTGGCAGGAGGGCGTGGTGCTCAGCATCGACTGAAAACAGTTTTTAAGAAAATAATTTTGTTTATTTCACGCATTTAAAATAACTAAAAACATTATTGAAAAAAAAAACATTTTTTTATGTAGGGGAGCGAGAGTCTGGTTCTACCAGGGGCAGCTAGTAAGTCCTTTGGTTTTCAACCTAGTTTACTTCGTAATACCCAGCAGTCGTAAATGTATGCTCACACATACTTTTCAAAGAAAATCAAAGATATAATTTGAAAATGTACAGGTATTTTGTAGAATATTTAAGGATGCATTCAAAAATGCATCCTACTTTGAAGTGCTATAACTCAGTAACGGTACCTTGTAGGCAAGTGGTGCAAGAACAAAAAACTTAGCCCTTGACATTATGTATCGCATTAAAATTATGCAGAAAGTTGCCCGGATACCTTGTATTTCTTAATTAATTTTCTACAATTTTGATGCAATGAACATAGATTTGAACGAGATAGCGAATAAATCCATTGAACGTTGCCAAATTAGGCGCAAAACATTTAAATTGTTATAATGTAATTTAACATAAATATTTGAATAAAGTGTGTTTTTGATGTGTAAACATCTATACGCTCGGTAGCGCAAAATCCTATTCCGATACTATCATAAAAACTCCATATAAAAAAATAAGACGTTTTTGATTGGGTAAGAACGACCCTGTGTGAAAATCCGAGTGTCATATGTTCGTTTGCATTGGTTCCTTGTTGCTTCATTTTATACAGGGCTGCCCTTGACAAAATCGAAGAGCGTCAAAAAAATATTTAAAAAAATGCAAAATTCATTAAAAAAGAAACAAAGTATTTTTCTTCAGTAATTTATGTTATATTTTCATCTTTTATATCATCTTTTATATCTACATACTTATTTGAACAAAAAATTATAAATGAAGACATGAGTGGATGAAGGTGTTATGATATATGTACACTGAAGTGCAAACATGTTGTTACAATTCTAAGTTTAAAAGCTGTTATTTTCTTTAATAAATTTAATCGTAATAAGTTTTTGTTATTGTTCGATTGGTCCACTATTATTCTCTCTGCAGAAGAGTGTGAGGTAGATTGCCTGATAGAATAAAAAGTTCCAGAGCAAAATATAAGAAAAGTCAAATGTTACAGTTTTGCACTTGCGATATTTATTATATGAAATTTAAAAATAGTGATGAATTTCATAATTTCTCCAGTATCTTTCTGCTTGATTTGATTCGCTTATATAGTCTGGTATACTACTCGTATGTCTTCGTACAAATTAAGCCGGAAACGCTTCCTTAACTTCCTTTGTTCTTTCATAGAGCTCAGTCAATCCTTTTGGTAGTCTTGGGTACATGGAAATTTGTGATTAGAGGTGGCTCCAAAAATTTTCTATCGGATTCATATCCGCAGATTGTAGTGGCCACACTAAAACACAAAACTTTTGGATTTTAGACCAGTTTTGTTCGATAGGAGCGGTGTGTTTTGGGTCTTTGATTTGATGCAAAATCACAATTTCAGCACCAAGGTCCATGTTTCTGGCAACATCGGGAATATTTTGTTGCAGAATAGATAGGTACTGCTCCTGAAAAATTATTCGACCGATGTATACCAATCAACCGACACCATTGTTCGGAAAACTCCCTCAAACCATAATCGAACCACCTCCGTGCTTAAATATTTGACGGTAAGTCTTAAAAGAAACAGCATTAATACATAAATCACAAAAATTTAGAATTTTTTGTGTTATGAGAATGGAATATATAGTTTTCAATCTAATGGACATTTGTGGCACTGGACTAGACATCTATTAACACCCCAAACAAATCATGTGCGTCAAATAGTCAAGCACGGAGGTGGTTCGAATATGGTTTGAGGGCCTATTTCGTACAATGGTGTCGGTTATCGGTGAAATACTTCAGCAAACTAAATAGCCAAGTTTGGCAGCCCTGGTTTTAAATTGACACAGCTGATTCACATTTGCAAGTGAAAAACAAAATACATTTAAAGTTTGAATTTTAAACGTTACACGTTTATCAGAAGAAGTGGCATTTTATAGCCAAAATGCAGGTAATCCTCTATGCTCTAGAATGCGAATTCGTTTCAAATCGAAATTTGTTTGAAAGGGAATAATTCTGATTTTTAATGAGTGATTGAAATGAAATGAATAAATTTCGAGGTTTTTATTCGAATTTGGATTTTAGGGCATGTCTGAATATTCATATTTTTTAATCACAGTATTAATATAAATGAATATTGTAGAGAACAACTAGAAACATTGAATAGAATAAATGTATGGTTGATTAAATATTTGTTAATAGTGAATCTTTATTAGTTTACACACTCACTCATTTTTTTTTTTATATTTTTACATTAACCCTGGCTGGCTACACTTATTTATAGCACGTTTTGGCTACTCTTCGTCGAATCGACGAACGTCATTTTCAAAGGCTTACCAGGCAAAACCCTTTTGAGGAAAGGATATGCAAAAACCGATTTTAGCGAAGTTATTTATTGACAATCAGAAAACAAAAATAAAAAAATAAAAAAAAGGTATTTATTCTCTGAAAAAATAAGATATTAAGAGCACAGTTTTCTCTCCTTATGCGAAATAAAATGAAAGTGCTTCGTCGATTCGACGAAGAGTAGCCATCCAGGGTTAAACTCTTATTTGTACACAATCAACATGTGGTTCAGTGGTTTTCCCTACGTTCAATAATTATTGATTATAATCACTCCACCCTCTTTGTTCCCTGAATACAATTTTTTTGTTCCCTGCATAAAATTTGTTTGGACCCCCCCATATATTTTTTGGTACTTGCCGCCCCTGTGTGAGTGTACGATCAATTGTTGGGAATCACTACAGAAAATTGCCAATTTTGAGCGGATTATTGTTTTTACTGTAAAACTCGAGTATGAGCTCCGTGAAGTATGTAAGGATTCTCCCGCCCGCGGAATACTGCGTAAGAGTTCGATTCTAATCACGGATTAATTTTCATGTTATTGAACGCTAATTGCTCAATTCAATCTAATTTATCTACACACAATCCACAATTTTAAATATTTGTTGAGCCGAATGTATGTATGTATATTTAGGCACACTCCGATAAACTATATCAGCGACAAAAAGCCATCTTATTGTTTATCAATTCTCCCTTTCCTTCTAAATTTGTTCTCTCGATAGGTCTCTAGGAATTTTTATTTCCTTATGTCTATCTATCTCCATCTATCTCTATCTATCTCTATCTCTATCTTCATCTCTTTTTTGTCTATATCTCTATCTCTATATTTCCCTATCTGTCTCTTTCTCAATATATCTGTATCTATTTCTATGTATCTCTATATCTATCTCTATATATTTCTATATATTTCAACCTATCTTTATATCTATATCCATATTTACCTATCTATGTCTATATATCTATATCTACCTATCTCTGCTATTTCTGTCTATCTCTGTTTATCGCTGTCTATCTCTGACTATCTCAGTCTATCTCTGTCTATCTCTGTCTATCTTTATCTCTCTAAATATATCTCTCCAGGTCTCCCTATCTTCCTATCTCTATCTACCGAAGATGCTTTAGATGTTTAGATGCACCATTTTTGCAAATATTTCCAGACTTTGTATTTGTCTTTTAGTACAATCCCCTGCTTGATATACGATAAACGTTCCTCGATGATTTATTTGTGCCATATGTGGGCCCTAGACTTCGGAAATGAAAAGTTTTTAGGCCATTTTTTTGTTGTCATTTTTGGGGGTTTTTCGGTCATTTTTTGAAGTTTAAGGTCTTTTTATGGTAATCTTTTGGGGGTTTTCGATTTTAGGACTTTTTTTAAGTTTGAGGTCATTTTTCCGGCATATTGTTAAACTGTTAAGTACTTTTGATAATTTTAATTAGCTTGTATAAAACTCTTATCTGCCATCAATCATTTTTGTCGTTTTGCTTTAATTTTTCGCTTCTTCTTCTGTAACGGTCTGTCTCGACGTTCAATTCTTTAATGCTTTCCACCGTTTTATTATTTGTTTCCTGGTTGATTTGTTCCCAGTATAGACTAGACGTTTGTACAGTGGCGTAACTGTCGGGGATGTTAGGGGTTTCAAACTTCAGGGCCCCCAGCACAGGGGACCCCACGCACTTGTGTCAGCTAACTGTGTGAAAAGAAAGATATTTTAAAATATCGCAACAATTTCCGGGCCCTAGTAATAACTTTTGATAAGCTGAGAATCGGGTTGAGCTAATGATTACTCGTTAGAATGTTACACTCGCCACAATCGGCGAATCCCTTAAAGTTTCTATACTTTGAGTTCATACCAAAAAGAAAATAAAAAAATAAACAAAAGCAAAAAAAATTGAAAACGGAAAAATCACAAAATTTTTCAAAATACCATTTTTCCCAAATCATTGTATTGAGTGGGAAAAAGAGCACATCCAGGCCATAAACTCGATTCTGTTAAGTAGGAATTAAAATTCATTGCAACACCGAAAACGTGAACCTTAGGCATTTATTTTGTGTCCCCCTGCCCTCATCGAAAGGCTTAAATGGGGCCATAATAAGCGATTTCATAATACATTTATTTAAGGGGGCACAAGTGCGGCCGAGAGCTAGAGCAAAAGCAAGAGCGGAAGCGGCAAAAAGAGTGATTGAGATTTAAAGTGAATTTGAATGGGCACATTTGCATAAATAAGCTCTTTCAGTCGAACTGAAAACCATAAGATTTTAATTAAGTTTTAATGCGATAACATTAGGTGGATTTGGCAACAGAAGTCAACATGTACGCAAATTGTGGGGCACATCGAAGTTTCGAGGAACTAAACACGTCCAAAAAAATTATGAATGAATGGTGGTGGCCTAATTTCCACACAGCACAACAACAAAACAAGTCACACAATTACAACCCGATATGCTTGAGAGGGAGTAACGAATGAAATTTTCTCATTGACAGCATTCCGAGAATCTCTAATTAATTCAAATTAAATTCTTCTAATTGGCTTCTGTGTCAATTTGGAAATAAATAAGGTAGGACGTTATAATCAGGCGAACCTGACGAGGCGATGCCTTCTGTACGAATTAAAATATTTATTTATTTTTTTTTTTTTTTTTTTTTTAAGCACCGGATTTATTTGCTTTAAGGCAAATTTCTCACTTTCAGCGCAAAAAGCACAATCTTCGCGGATTTTTATCAGGCCAGATCGGTACAAGTTTCAACAATTTCCACAATCACTGATGAGGTTCCCATTATCGTCGCATATTGTCAGAAACATATCGGTGAACAATACAAAATACAGACGCCATAATGTTACCAGCCGACTTTTGAGATTTTGCCGGCTTTGGTCGTGGTTCTCCGACTGCAGTCCACTCAGCTGACTGCCGATTTGTCTATGGAGTGTGGTGGTGGATCCATGTTTCATCCATTGTCACATACCGATGCAAAGAGTCCTTTTTATTCCGGTTAAACAGCTCCAAACAGCTCTCAGAATCATCGACACGTTGTTGTTTCGGTCCACTGCACAGTGGTTCGAAGTCCAGTTTTTGAGGAATGAGTGTTTCATTTTTCCAAAAAAGTTATTCCATTTGATTAAGCAATGTATAAACAGGTTGAAATTATATATATTTATGTCTTGTGTACACGGGCTTTTAGTCCGAGAGCGTTCAAAGGTTATGTTTTGATTCTCTTGTTCGTTGACATTTGTCTTGCACAAATTGCGTTGAAAGTTTAGAGCGCGAGGAGAAAAAAACCTTCGTAAAAACGTGTTTATTATAAAATGGAAAATTATTAGTACAGGTACAGAAGTTTTAAATATTTACCCCCTTATTCATAATCAAATTTTAAATTTAAAACATTAGGGGTATTCACAAAGGCGTCGGAATATAGTAAAGTCGGAAAATCGGAAAATCTTAACTGCTTAAAAACATGTGCAAGATACAAAAAAAGTTTAAAAAAATTTTAAGAAGTCGAATTTTTCCGATTTTCCAACTTTCCAACGTATTTAACACGCCTTTGTGAATACCCCTATTGTTTAAATTCTGTTTTTGTATGGAAATTTAACATTTAAACAGTGTTTTAAATTTAAAATTTGATTACACAGCCACACAAAAAAAAATTTTTGGTTTGATCTGGGTATCTCACTACCTCTACCATATGTTTTCGGGGTCGCTGATTCCAAATCCGTTGCCCGTTTTGCTCCATCAGATCAGCATTTTGCCATAACCTCAAAAAACCTCAATTCGAGCTATTAAAATTTAATATCGTGGACAAATTTTTTTTTCGTTCTGATCTGGGTATCTGATTACTTCTACTATATGTTTTCGGGGTCGCTGATTCTAAATCCGATGCCCGTTTTGCTCCATCAGATCAGCATTTTGCCATAACCTCAAAAAAAACTGACACGTAATAAGATTTGGTAATCTAATGTTTTGTGGAATAATTGTACCGTCGGCATTGGCGTTACCCGATGCACACCGCGGGGAGGTTGCACGATCGGGTTTTGTGCATCATTGAGCCCTTATTGGGGCTGTTTTTTAAAGCTGATGATATAGAATATTTTTTAGTCGGTCTCCATCTTTGAGCTGTATCGGGTTCTTTTCTCTTCAAATGACCTATGTAAGGGATTCCTTTTACGCTTTTTGACCTGCCCAAGTGTTTCTCTTTTGAGCATCCAGCAAAAATCTGCCAACATATTAACGTCCCATCGTCCCTGATAGCGAGTTTCCATAACTTTGATATCTTGATGAAAACGTTCCCCCTGTTCTTCACTAAAGTGTCCCAGGTTATCGGGAAATTGGTCAAGATGAGAGTGCAGAAAATGAAGCTTTAAGTTCATCAAGCATCCCAGTTTCTCGTAGTTCTTTATCATGTTGGCAACTAACTTCTTATACTCTGGACTTTTTCGGTTTCCTAAGAAGTTTCGTGCAACTTCTCGAAAACTTTTCCAAGCTGCTTTTTCCTGATCATTCATCTTACTTATAAAGTCATTATCTCTGAACAATTTTCGAATTTGAGGACCATCGAACACCCCTTCTTTAATTTTGGCATCAGAAACACGAGGAAACACGGTTTGTAGGTACTTGAAACATTTACCTGTTTTGTCTAGAGCTTTGACAAACTGTTTCATGAGACCTAGTTTTATATGTAAAGGAGGAATTAGAATTTTCGTAGGGTCTACTAGGGACTCATTCATGACATTATGCGACCCAGGTGTAAGGGAAGCTCTAGTTGGCCAATCTTTAACCTTGTAATGGTTTTCTCTGTTTCTACTATCCCATAGACACAAGTAGCAGGGATACTTAGTAAATCCGGACTGCTGGCCGAGCAACATAGTTATTATTTTTAAATCCCCACAGATTTGCCATCTATGGAGGTCGTAGCCAATTTTTTTTAAAAGAACTTGCATATTTTCGTATTTTTCCTGCATAACAGTTGAATGAGCTATTGGTACAGGAGCATAGACGTTAGTATTATGAAGTAACACTGCCTTAATACTTCTTTTCGATGAATCGATAAACAGGCGCCAATCGGTTGCTTTGTAGCAATTTTTTTTCAGTTCATTCATTAGTCCATTAATATTAGTGCAATATGCAAGATCCCCATCCTTAGAAAAATATTTCCGAAATTCTGACTCTCGATTTCGGTACTCGGATACTTTTGTACCCGGTTCTAGAAAATTGTGTTGCTTAAAAAAAGAAGCTAAAAATTCTGAACTGTCTTTTGGCAAGCCTAAATTTCGTACAAGGTCGTTTAAGACAGGCTGTGAAACCAGAATTGGGACACGTTTTTCAGTATTTTCAACATAGTCTGATTCTTCATCGGAACAGTTGGTTTCTGGGTAACATTCGTCATCTTCCATTATTTCATTAGGTTCAATTACGTTCAGATTCTCGAGAACAGTTTCTTTATTGTCCTTGTCATATAAAATTGGACTCTTTACTGAAGACACTGTCTTATAGACAATGTTATGTTTATTCCTTATAGTTAAATTCTTACTTACACTGTTCGAACAAAAAAAGCAGTCTTCTTTATTGTCTGGTTGATTCCATTCTGCTGGATTACTAAATTTAATTGCCTTTTTTACTTTTTTCGACCGATTTAACATTAATCTACAAGAATTACATAATATGTTGGGAACATAACGGTTTTGAACAATATCCAATTTAAAAATTTCCTTGTATGTGGCTTTAATATCATCATCTATGGGCTTCCTCAATGAGCTCACTTCGTATTTGCAGCAAACGTAACAAAACACATTGCGATCGCTATCACACTTGTGAGATAAAGTGTTTTTTCTTTTATTTCTTGTAATATTGTACTCCACACTAGCCAAGTCACCAACTAATGTAGAGCTGCGGTCGCATGATAACGACGCCTGCGGGCCCGCTTTCGCACCCTGACCAGCCGCCGATACTGGGGTATCCCTCCCCTGCATCGTAAACTTCTTCCTTACTTTTGGCATGAAGGCATATTTCTAAGTTGTATACATATCTTATATGTCCAGTTTTATAAACCAAATGAGAATTATAAACAACGTAATGAAATTTCTGGTTGCTTAATTCAATCAAACGCATATTTGAGGTCTTTCAAAAGTAAGAGAGTTAGCTACCACAGGAAGAAGTAGATTCGTAGTTCCGAGTCCAGTTACTACTACATACTTGCTAGATAAATGTAACTCCTTACTGCCAACCGAGGCATCTTAATCATATTTCATTTACATATTTGGAATCAGCATCAGAAAATAAAAAATGCATTTATTTTCCGAGTTTAAAACAAAAACCGAATTTTGGGCCATTAGGGGGTTGAAGGGGGTGAATAGCGGAAAATTGAGCGATCAAAATAAATTTTGAAGGTCATTTTTGGATTCAGCGCATCAAAATACATAGGAATAGGTGGGTCTTTATTCTGGCACATGACATTTTTTTTTTTTGTGGCTGTTAATAGCTCGAATTGAGGTTTTTTGAGGTTATGGCAAAATGCTGATCTGATGGAGCAAAACGGGCAACGGATTTGGAATCAGCGACCCCGAAAACATATGGTAGAGGTAGTGAGATACCCAGATCAAACCAAAAATTTTTTTTTGTGTGGCTGTGTTATGAATAAGGGGGTAAATGTTTTGTGTGAATTAGAGGTCGCAATTGTGGTATTAATGTGTTTTTTGTTTGGTCCTCCTTTTATTTAGAAAATATTAAAAAATTGTTGTGTTTTGTCGAGTAGAACTCTTTTGGATCCAAACGAATCCACATGAAATATATATGTGGTAAAGCATATTTCGTGTACTTTCATATAAATGTAATTTTATCTGCGCATACCTGCGCGTCTTTTTATAGAAAAAGTCACTTTCAAAAATGCTGCAATTTTTACCATTTGGATAGAGAAAAACAAAACCGCTGCAGGTGTGTAGGAATGAATCGCCGAAAGATGTGAAAATGCCTGCACGAAATTTGAAACGGAGAAATTAAAAAAAAAAAATTGAATTTTCTGTAAAAACGCTAATAAAAGATGGCAAAAACGGTCCCGGAATTTGGCAAACGAAAAATTTGATAGGGAGTGGTTAGAAAGTGACTCGAAAACTTTCGAGATCCTTGACACTAAACCAAAGGGACGTCCAAAACTTCCTTATGGTGAGTCCTGCAAACGGAAAAAGAGAAAACTAGCTTCTAGAATCTCATCAGAACAAAAAAACAATAGTTGTCACAGTTGTGATATTGCGTTTTTTAAATATGTTGTCTTTTTTACACAAATTTGTTAAAAAATTTTGTGTTTAGTGGAGCTGATTTCACGAGGTTCCAACTTGAAACTTCCAAGGGGTGCCACGACATACATATATATATTTTCGGAAAGGGTATTTTGTCTGATTTTATATGAATGTATTATTTCTCGCGTCCGTTGAAGTCCGCTGCTAAAATTTCACTTTATTTCGTAGGAGAAAGGCTAAAAAATGCCGATATTTTCAAAATTTGGATTGAGAAAAAACATGGTGGGCGTGGCCGATTTTGACGTAATTCTCAGGGAGTGTTTATTGGATTTTTTTTTTAGGTTTAGGTAAAATTTTAAAGAGTTCCGACAAAAAATGAACGTTTTATATGAAAAAAACTTTTTGGGGTATATGGGAGGTGGGTGGTGGGCGTGGCCGATCTGCAACAACTCCTTCTATTTTATTCCTCAAAAACTGGATATTAAAACACTGTGCACTGTGAGCAAACGCGGCACCCAGTTTGAGAACAGCTTTCTCATGGACAAATGTTCATGCCAAATAGTGTGCACACTGCCTTCTGATATCTTCAAGGTGTCAGCTATCTCACGCAATTTCACTTTTCGGTTTTCCAAAACGATTCGGTGGACTTTTTTGATGCTTTCCAGTGTAACCACTTCAATTGGCCTTCCAGATCGTTCAGCATCGTCAGTGTCTGTACGGGCAAGTTTAAAATCAGCAAATCACTCCTCCACCGTTTGCCTCGATGGGGCAGAGTCCGGATAACACTTATCAAGCCATGATTTGGCTGTAATGGTATTTTAACCCATCAAAAAGCAATGATAAATCAACACACGAAACTCAAAAATAGCTTCACTTAAACCTCTGTAACTTGTAAGCTAATCGTCGAATTGTCATGAAATTTTGACAGATATCCTTTTAAGGTTGGTACTTCCTACAAATCATATGGATTATTACATAGCAACGCTATCTATGTGCCATCCTACGGACTAATTGAATGATGTGTTAGAGATCCTTTCAAAGCCCTCATTTATTCAGTAAATTAGATCCTCCTATAGGCCAATGGAGCTGGATAGGTACACTTGGGCATCGTCAGCGTAAAGATAGATTGATACAGAATAACAGTAATGCACCGTGCCATTAATGAACATGCGAGGACATTTTGAGAATTTTGTTCGTTTTTAAGACCATTTAAAACCAAAAGGTATTAAAACAATTCTTTTTTTTTATACTACAAAATATTTAATTTTAAACCTTTAATTTTTACTGTGCAAAAATGAGAAACTTACCTGATGTCCCCTTTTGTGTTTAATGTGTGTTCTTCTGATCATATTATATGAATTCTTGTTCCGAAATGTTTAAAAGCATACATATGTTTGTATGTACGTACGAGTATTTTCATCTCAGGACAAACTATCGGAATTAGCGTTAATGGGTTAGATGCGAGCCAATATTTCTACGACAATCTAAATGGTGTCTATTAGTGCTCTATTATGTTTATTAGAGAGTCTTAAGAGAAAGCATACATATATTAAATACTAATTCGGGTGACATAGCCAGATGTGATTTCCGTTAGATATTACACAACAGACGGGCATGGCAGGCAAGTGCTTGTCCATCCAGGATGAAAGCTACACTGAGCGAAAAATCTACGTAAATATAACAAAAACCGCTCTATAAACGGGCGTAGTCAAAATAACCACAAGCGTAGTAAAAATGTTTAAACACGAAAGTAGTAGCAAATTCCAAGTCGGTGGGTTTGATCCCCGGTCAGGCGGGCGTAAATTAAAAAAAATTTTTTTTTATAAATAATAACATAACATTTATATAATATTTAAAAACCCTGCAGGAATAAAAAGCCTTAAAACAAACATTTTGCAAAACAATAAAAAACTTTTTATAAAGCAGGGATGGGACTTCTCATTTATGGCTGGGATGCTGGATTTTTCATTAAACTGCCTTTTTTTCCTCCAATACTTTTCCACTTACTTGAAAAACTCCTATTTTTCACACATTTCATTTTCCTGTTGTAGGATTTAAGCCCGAGCCCTTCGGATTGCTGAGCGAATACGCTTCCCGTACGCCACGCAGAAATCTAATTCGCTTGGACTAAATATGTTATTTAAAGTCAAATGAAAACTATTTTACGTGTTTTTTTTATAAAAGTTTTTTAAATACGTGTGGATTGAAATTTGCTCCCAAAGAATACGCATGGCCGTTAAAGTAAAGTTTGAATACGTTCGTTCTGCAGCTTTGCTGTAAAAAAAACTACGGTCGTAGTATACTACGAATCGTTGTTAATTACACAATCGTAGTTTTTGCTCAGTGTAACAAAGAAGAACAAAGCTAAACTTTATGTTAATTTAATTATGATAATTGGATTTGTGCCCAAATAAATCGTAATGCATGGACAAAAGGAAAATGCAAAATTATATTTGAATATAACATAGAACTTTTATCGCATTTAAAGAGCAAGAATTTTCCTCTCTAATTTGCATCTCTAATTCCAGAAATTGCCATTTTCATTCACAGGATTATACACAAGAAGTCATTTTTTATGCTTTCAAATGTGACTGAAAAGTTTGACAAAACGATGACTATCACAATGGAACTGCAGTGTGGCCTTTCACATCGGGACATTCAAGCTTAGATCGTTTAATTACTAAAAACACTAGATTAAAATTAACACTGTGCTAGTTCAAAAAACCGCCAGACGGCTTTCATATCTACAAATAAGAACTAAAATACGCTGAATACAATAGTGATATTGATTTTTTGGGATTGGCTCAGATTTTCGCGTTTAAAGGTGGATCCTTTAAGTATGCAGGCATAATTTTGTTTTTTACTTAAAACATTTTACTTGATCCAAAATGCGGGTTTTGAACTTCAGAACTCTCAGTTGCTAGTCATTTACTTTCCCATTACGCCGTCTTGTCAAAAAACATCGCAGCTGTAATTTTTTTTTTGATTTCACTTCAGGAAAAATAGGTTTTTAAAACACACTCATAAATTTTTTGTTTAATCACTTGTATTCAGCATAGCAAATATGAAAAATCCTTTTTTGAAATAAGACGCAGAATTTTGTTTTCTTTTGGTGTAAATCAAAAAAAAAATTATAAGATATGTACAACAAATTTGAAGTAAATTAATCGAGGATTTAAAAAAAAATTAGAAAAGTATGTGTTAATTGGACCTTTTTCATACCAAAATGGCTCCCAAAGTAAAAAAAATATAATTTTTTTCAGAATTTTTGACTTTGACCGTTTATTTAACCATCAATGGCTTAAATTCTTACCATGAATTTAATTTTGCCTAAAAGCCCATAGAATTGGCTTTCAAACCGCTTAACAGTTTTTTTTCTACGATGAATCGTTATCGTGGGAGAATTTTTTTTCTCGACTTACTGCCTAAAAATTTTAAGGCCCTATAACTCCTCAAGGGTGCATTTGCGACCCCCCGCCCCCTCCCATACGATTTTTGGTTCGTCTTGACCCCCTCTATCACCACCCTTCGGATGTACACCGTTATGGGAAACACCCTGCATATTATATAATATATATATATATATTATTTTTATCTGACATAAAATTTTATGTTTACATAGGGCCTTCTATTTATTTTTGCACACGGGCTCTTGCCTACCTTGCCTACGCCACTGTTGACAACATTAAAATATTGTAATGAGCCTTGGTTATCTTGTAGAATTAAGGGTCAAAATTCATTTTTTGCACAATTTCAAACAATTAGAGGTTTATTTTCTTTTAAAAACATATATAAAACGTTTTACTTTTTGAATGGGTTCAAATCAGAGACATAACAGTTATAAGAAATAAGGAAAAAAATTGGACTGTAACTATTAAAGTTTGTATTAAAAAAAATTCATTTTAAGATAACAGTTTCAAACAATGAAAATATATTTCATTTTTCTATAACAGTTATTGAAGAAAATTTTTTTTTCCGTTGCTCATAATTTTTATCGTTCGATAAATATTTTTTACGTTGCCTCATAACAATTATGAATGAGAAAAATTTTTTCCCGTTGCTTATAACATTTATTTTTCAATAAATTGTTTTTACGTTGCCTAATAATGACCGCGATCAGCAGCGCTATTAATGATATTATATCAGTAGAATGGTATTACCAGTATACCACTATGCATATATTTTCTCTCTTAACGAAATAAATTAAAAACTATTAATTGAAAATAAAAGCTTATAAGAAACGGAAAAGTTTTTTTCTCATTCACAATCGTTTTGAAGCAACGTAAAAATTATTTATTGAACGCTTAAAATTATGAGCAACGGAAAAAATTTTTTCTCATTCATAATTGATACAAGGCAGCGTAAAAATATTGATCAAAAAATAAAAGTTTTGAGCAACGAAAAACAAAAAAATCCCAATCATAAGTATTATCCACTAACGTCAGAAATTTTCGTCGTTTTAAAAGCAATTTTTTCGATTCTAAAAAAAAATTTAATAGTTATTTAGGATCTGTGGTTCAAATCAATGTAAAACGATCTATAATTTGTTGAAATTCAGCGACGTCAAAAGCCAGTAAAAACAAATGAAGTTACCTGTGCTTTATTTGTACACCATTTGCAAAGTTCTTATGTTCTGAAGTGATTCGAAGTATAAGAGAAAAGCCTACTCGATTCTTTTTTTTAATTTTACTAGCAATTGGCGTCACATATTTAACAAAACTAAAAACTATCGTTTCGTTTTTAGCGCAGCAATAAAAATATGAATTTAAGTACCATTTTTAATGGCAAATACGAAAGATATTGAGGAAATATTTTGTTTGCCTTATCTTGGTGCCATAACGGTTTGAATGAGACACTTTCCCAAAAGTAGTCAAATACTCTATTTTTATATAGAAATTTTAAATTTATAAATTTTTAACTTTACCTATGAATTAAAAATTTGAAAAAAATTGCTTAAAAATCAGCAGTATAATATGTGTATTGGTTGGTTGGAAAAAATTGTCAGAAGCCTTTTCATTCTCATGTTATAGCTGAGGTCATCTTTAGACACGAGTCAGATTTACCCCACTTTCCCTACCATATGTGTGAGCTCATTATGAGGGGTCCCACTCCGTCATATATGATTCAGATTGATTGCTGGGAGATAATCAAGTTTAGTTGTGTTTTCTTCAAGTAGACTTGACTAAAGAGATCATGAATACATAATCAGGACATACTCGTATACGTAGGTACGTTAAATGCAACAATACTTTTGCATTTTGGAGGATTTGCATTTTGCGGATTTTACATTTTTCCAAACCCCCATAGCCCCCCTACATACGGGCCTGACTCAAGCAATAGGAAAAACTTTATATTTTCTTTAATAACTTTTTTAAACGGCCGATTCATGTGCATTTTTGAAGCACAAATGTATATATTTATCATGCAAATTCGGTGCAACATTTACACGTATGTTTTAGTTTCATGTAACTAAATAAAAAACATTTTTAATAAAAATGGTCTTGAAAAGGCTACATCTTAATATTTTAATTGCATATTAGGTCACAAGTATTTTAAAATAATACTATTAAAGTCTTAAAAATGATTTTAATTGCCATCGCGGGTGCAACAAATTTTGCCCCGACGTTTCTAGATCAGAGACAAAAAACGGATAAATCTTTTAATTGTGATACATTTTATGTGTTATGCCATAATATTTTGTTAGATGTATATTTAACAAACTACAGGAAATGAAAAGTGTTAACCAGAGAAATATAAACAAAGAGTTATTCATTTTTATATGAATCGCGGGTGCAACCAGTCTTTTTTTTTTTTGCCGGTTTTCCAGAGTAGTTGTACGAGGGCATACAAACCATCGCAATAATATCTTTTTAAAACAGAAATTTGGACAGTAGGAGTTTCAGGACATGCTCATCGTCATTATTCTGAAGCTTGAAAAGACATTGATGGAGTTTCGTCATTTATAAATTCAGTATCTGAATCACTGTTAAAATCGAAAACGCTCCATCTCTTTTTAAGGGGTAATAAAGATTTGCTCTGATCCGAAACTGAAGGCACAGGTATATCAGGATGCAGAGTTTCTTTTCGTATTATGAGATTTGAAAGAGGCTCCAAGTCGTCATCACTCCAACCACTTTCTGTATAAGTGGGGCTTTTTGGCGACTTTAAAACCAATTTGCATTTAAAATGAGACCGTGAGGTGCGCGCCACAGAAATGCTATGAGCCTCTTCAAATTTGAAGAAATGTTTTGATTGAATGCCTGGTATATGTTTCAGCCCTTCCCATTGTTCATCCAACATGGATATCTTTTATAAAATTTCTATTTTTGCCACATATTTAAAGAAAATGTTCTTAGAGTGACTGCGAGCTAAATCATAAAATTCAAGGACACTGTTGACGATGGGTTTCAGCATATATCATTAGTCAGGGCATATCAAAATAACAAAATATGTAGTAAATCGCACAAAGAGGTTAAATGACAAAAAGTTGCACCCGCGATCTGAAATCAAAATCGCGGGTGCAACCAATTTAAATTATCGATTATTTTAACCTGGCAATCACTATACTCTTAAAAACGATTAATTATACCCGACACACTCTGTGTCGAGGGTATATTGCGTTTGTGTGGTTGTGTGTAACACCCAAAACTAGTCGAGATAGACCATACAAAATATATATAGAAATGATCAGTGTCACCAGGAGATTCGATTTAGACATGTCCGTCCGTCTGTCCGTCTGTCCGTCTGTTTGTATACAGTTATCTTATCGAAGAAATTGAGCTATCTTGACAAAATTTGGTATGCGTGCTCATGGGGACATGAGTAAGAACATGTTGGAAGAATGGACCCGATCGGACCATTTTTAGGGGTACCTCCAGTACTAGGGTCTGTAACGAAAATCACAAAAACTGCTCTAAATCCGATGTTTTTCAAGATATTTTGATGAGATTTGATATTTGATCATATTTAAAGGCCAGTAATTTTATTTCCGAAAATTGGAAAAGTGGGCGTGGCAGAAGGGCGGTTTTCGAAAATTGTCTCCTACACCCGAAATTCAAATGGGCCTTGAACGAAATTTGGCACTTATGCTTCCTTTGTAGCCTTAAACATCCTTCCAAAAAATTTCCTTAATCGGTCCATTTTTAAGGGTACCTCCAGTACTAGGGTCTGTCACAAAAATCCCAAAACTGCCTTAAAATCGGACTTTTTCGAAATATTTTAATGAAACTTAGAATTTGAGCGTATATTTAAGCCTCCGATTAGAACTCCAAAAAATTGGAAAAGTGGGCGTGGAAAAAGGGCGGTTTTCATAAACAAATTCAACAAAAGTCGGTATATGGGGCCCGTAATGGCCTTAAACACCTCTTGATATTAAAAATTATTTGAAGATGTGTGTCTGTGTCGGGTATTCTATTGTCAGGCTCGCCTGACTATAACACCCTTACTTGTTTATGTTTAGTTTTTGTTTCTTCTTACTTTCACAAAGTTTCGGAATGTTAGCTCTTTATTTCTGTGAAAAAAGTAAACTTTTACACCTTTTGTATCGCGGGTGCAACAAGTCAACAGTGTATTTTAGGAATCAATAATACTTAAAAAATAACAACATATATTAACTTTTTTTGGAACGCGAGGATAAAGTAATATTCTCACTTCAATTTGGTCGGCAAAATGTAACCTCAAACTGTCGACAACGGCGGTTTTGTGACAGTTTAAAAAGGTATGACTTTAAAGTTTTGTCAGGCGACATGACATAAGGCACAAATGACATAAGTCACAAAAAAAAAAAAATGACATAAGGCCCAAAAAATAAAACCCAAAATTTTATGACATAAGGCCAAAAAATGACGTAAGTCCCAAAAAAAAAATGACACAAGACCCAAAAATTTCATGACGAAATTGTGGCTTATGTCATATGACATAAAACCCAATTTTAATTTTAAAAAATTTTTGGGACTTATGTCATATGACATAAGGCCCAAAAAAAAAAAATGACACAAGGCCCAAAATATTAAATTCGAGTTTTTGTGTAACTTTGACCGCCGATATTTCGCGAATGCGGTCTTCCCGCAATTTTGCGTCTAAATTTCCTGGTGACGCTAATCTTTTCTATATAAATTTAATATGGTCTATCTCGATTGGTGCTTGACGACGTCTGTCGGGTATAAAATAGAAAATACTCAAAAACTTAAGAAATTTTAATGTAGGACACAGACTTAATGTTTTACGCTATTGTGATGAGGGGGCTTTGCCCCCTGCTCGCTCGCTTCGCTCCGCTTCGCACCCCCGCTTTCTGCACGCGTTTTTTTAAATTCGACTTTTTGTGTAATTTTGACCGCTGATTGACCCATTGATTGACCTTTACAGCTTTTCGTGCATAAAGATCTAGTTTTTCCCCTACTTTTGCCCTGACCAAGGGCTTCAACCCCTTTTTTCCGCGTAGTCCGCGTGCCCATCTCCAATCCAGATTAATAAAATCAATGAACCCACCCTGCTTCTTAAAACTAAAATTTCCAAAAATGACATAAGGCCCAAAAATTTGGGTTTTATGTCATTGACATAAGGCACAATTTCGTCATTTAATATTTTGGGCCTTGTGTCATTTTTCTTTTTTGGGCCTTATGGCATAATGACATAAGACCCAAATATTTTTATGACATAAAACCCTTATGTCATATGCCATAAAACCCAATTTTGTATGGAATTTTTTTGGGCCTAATGTCATTTTTTTTTGTGACTTATGTCATTTGTGTCTTATGTCATGTCCCCGTTTTGTCAGGATTTTTGAATAGTAATATTTTCAAACGCGCCAATAAATCAAATATGGAGTTAAATCAAATATAAATAAATTTAATATTAAATATCGACTTTCTTCTTTGTACTATTGACAAAAAAAAAAACACTTTTATCGTAAATCGTGTATAGCGGAATCGCCCATTACAAACCAAACACAAAACAAAAAGTGTAATGCAAAATGGATTTTTGAATGGATGTTTTTTTTTCGATTCAAAACAACTGTACATCACGCTCCATTTCATTTTTCTGTAATAATTCGTAACATGCTTCATATTTAAGATGGACATTATTTGGAAAATGCGCTGGACCAAAATTCGGTTTTGACCAATGCACAATGGCCGAAATGACGACGCGGCGATAAACAATGCATAAATTTATTTATTGTTTACGTTTGCTTTGTTTTGCTTCCAATATTTACAATTCTACGTAGTGTCAAACTGTTTTAGGAGATACATACTTGTATTAAAATATACTCGCGCCTTATTGAAGTGGTCAGCGTTTTTTGCCGAGAAATTTAGTTTATTAAATAAAATTGTTTTTAAAGTGTTTTTATTTAAAGTTGAAAGTACCCCAATAGAACAAATTGCAACATATTTACACCATTTTCACATGATTTCAAAAGACAAGAAAAGCTACAGGCACGCGTTTCTTATGATAGACAGAATCTAAACAGTTCTATAGAAACTAATGATTTCATTAAAATCTCTCACGTTCCAGTCATATTAACAAAATAGCAATGTTTTATCGTATGGTGACATATTCACCTCAAATTGATATCATATTGTGATATCATTGTATGCGGCTCAATTTCCCTCATTTGGTACATAATGTATAAAACGAAAGTAGTAGCAACTCCCAAGTCGGCGGGTTCGATCCCCGGTCAGGCAGGCGTAATTTTTTTAATATTTTTGAAGTGAAAACTTCTATAGGCGCGTTGAGCAGGGAGCAAATCTTTAAGTTCAAAATGCATTTGTATATGTTGTAACCGTCACGGTCGTCGTGTACGTATATCTCGGCTATATTAGTGTGCGTAGCTTTCAGTGAGAAGCATTCCTAAAAAGTTTTATGTGATTCGTCGACGTAACACCCCAGTCGGCAATTTGATATTCCATGAATATCTTCTTTTGGGAATTCATTGATGACAAAGGAAAAATATTACGTCTTAAAAATTCGTGAGTGGTTAAAAACAAATTCTACGATAGCTATCATTCATTTTTATGACATCGCAATTATAATTTTGAACGACAAATTCCGCATAGAAACTATTGCAAAAATAGTAATAGCTAAACATTGCATATTCCGACTGGGAATTGATTCAACTCGCTCTTGGTTTCTCACTTTGACTTCGGTTCTCTCAGTTCATTCGATCTTCTTTCTCACTACAGCGCAAAGAGAGTATGCAAACGGTTGCCATTTAAAAAGATATAAAAGTGCCACAGCGATTTAAAAAGAGCCAATGGGAATTAAAAGGGTCCAACACTTATATTACATGTATATATTAGGTGTAGTAAAAATAAATCCATTATTTTTCCAATAGATGGCGTTATTTATCTGCATCTCGCGTTGTATAAGTCCGATCGTGTTCCGCTAGGGGGCATTAGAAAGATGACAGTTCCTACTAAAAAAGTTTTTTTGACACTTTTTTGATTGATTGATTCAGTTTTGTTTGAGAGCTTGTCAAAGATGGACATCAGCAAAGAGAAAATTCGCTACATTTTACAGTTTTTCTTCGATAAGGGAGAAAACGCAAGCCAGGCGGCTGAAAATGTGAATAGCGTTTATGGACCTGATACTGTAACAGCCAATCATGCGCAATTTTGGTTTCGTCGATTCCGTTCCGGTAACTTCGATGTCAAGGATGCACCACGCACTGGAAGGCCAATTGTCGAAAATGTCGATAAAATCATGGAAATTATCGAGTCCGACCGTCATGTTAGCACTGTTTCGATTGCAAAAGAGCTAAAGATTGCACAAAAAAACCGTTTGGAACCATTTGAATAAGGCTGGATACACAAAGAAGCTCGATGTATGGGTGCCACACGAGTTAACGCAAAAAAACCTCATAGACCGAATTTCCATCTGCGAATCGCTGCTGAACCGCAACAAAATCGACCCATTTCTGAAGCGGTTGGTGACTGGTGATGAAAAGTGGGTCACTTACGACAACGTCAAGCGAAAACGGTCGTGGTCGAAACACGGTGAACCGGCGGAAACGGTGGCCAAGCCAGGATTGACCGCCAGGAAGGTTTTGCTGTGTGTTTGGTGGAATTGGCAGGGAATTATCTACTATGAGCTGCTCCCATACGGCAAAACTCTTAACTCGGAATTCTACTGTCAACAATTGGACCGTCTGAAGGAAGCAATCGCCCATAAGCGGCCAGCTTTGGCCAATAGGAGAGGAATTGTGTTCCATCAGGACAACGCCAGGCCACACACATCGATAGTGACTCGCCAGAAGCTCCGGGAGTTTGGTTGGGAGGTTCTTCTGCATCCACCTTATAGTCCGGACCTGGCACCAAGTGATTACCATCTGTTCCTGTCCATGGCGAACAATTTTGCTGGTGAAACATTCGCTTCAAGAGAGGCTTCTGAAATTCGACTGTCTCAATTTTTTGCTAATAGGAACGAGGGCTTCTATGAGAGAGGCATAATGAAATTACCTTTTAAATGGCAACAAGTTATCGAACAAAACAGCGCATATTTGACCTAAATCGGGTCATTCTAACTATCTTAAATAAAGCCCTCAATTTAATGCAAAAATAATGGATTTCTTTTTACTACACCTAATATGTATGTATATTGTAAAACAAAAATTTTGTGATGTGGATTAGGTCCGCTAAATCTAAATTATTTTGAGTGTTTGCACCGAAAATTTTTTGCTTTGAATTGGTCACTGAGTAATTTTTGTCGTGGCGTAAAGGCTCAGTTACTCTTGATTGAACGTTACTTGACTTAACTTATAGAAATCTGTTTTCCACAGATTCTTATCTTAAGTCAAATTAAGTTTTCAGTAACTGCTCCCATAGAAAATGTACTAAACACATCAAGTCAGCTGATTAAATAAGTAAAGTCAAGTTACGTTCAATCAAGAGTAACTGAGCCTTAATAAAGCCAAAAAAGAGCCAAATACAATGAAAACGAGCCACACCGCCGACTGTAAAATATAGTGTCAGTTTTGCGTTAAAACGCCAACTGTGGCAGCCATGAGTCATATCTGCTCAATAATGCGTGTATGTATGTTCCCAGCAGAATATAGTGTCGGCGGTGAACAAGTCCAAGCGTCTTTCATTGCGGACGCCTCGGTGATATGCTCAGCATGAGAGTGTCTGCGAGGTGGAGCGACATAGTCATGCCAATGTGTTTACATATAATTTTTAAATGCTCAGGATATCTCAATGCGCTATGCACTTTTCCTATGAACGTTTTTAGGGAACGTGTCCAAACTACGTGACCCTTTTAGGGGGGAGGGGGGTCCTGAAAGTACTACACTTGGACAAATTGGTCACTTAAATTATTCTACGGATTGTCACCGAGGGGTGGGGGGGGGGGGGGGGTGGGCTGGGGGTAAAAAGTAGTAAAAAATGGTTCACGTAGTTTGGACACGTTCCCTTATGTACACATCGAATCATAGCACCGAAATTGAACATGTGGTAGGCGGTTGTAGGCGGTAGGCATTGTTGGCCGCTGGGACGGTTCATCGCTTCTGTAAGCAGCACTTTGGCCGCTGGGTACTAATAGAAAACGAAAGCTCGACGTTGTTATTCTTAGTATTGTCACTGGGCATGCAAATTATTGTATTGTACATATTGTATCTCCGGTGTCCTCGGATAATGATAGAGACGACGATGAAAAATCAAATGAATCTAAAATAAGGTAAGTGTACCACGTAAGGCCCACCTAACACCTTTTCGATTACAGCGTACAAAGTATTGATGATAGAAACCCAATTGTTTTTGTGTTGTTTTATTTGATAAATTTTCTATAGAAAAACAAAAAATTCTACCAAAAATCATTATCGGAAAAGCTCCTAAAATGCGATTTAAAAAAACGTCATTTTGGGCCTTACGAGGAACATGTGTACCTTAAAAGGCCCACTTACTCCTTGTTTGAGATAATGAACCCAAACTTGCATTCATTACTTTTGAAAGCCTTTTATGTTAATTCATATTGTAAAAGCTAGTAAAAAAAATTAAAATATCAGACAAAATTCGTTTATTTAAAAAAAAAACTCAACGAATGTTACTAACCTGTTTTTGATTAAGAATTAAAGATTAAACGCTATTTAAGCAAAAAAAAGGTATAGTTGCCGTCTTTTGACCTCAGAGCAACTCAATATAAGGTTTCTTAATGACCGTTGTTGAATTTTTTATGGTGGGCCTTCATAGGCCTTCCAAGAAAAAAAAATTTGCTATTGATTTTTTTACCATAAACATACCTCTGTATCTTCACAATACAACAAACTTTGTTATTTTAAGAAAGCAACCCACAATTTCATTATAGATCATTATTTTTTAAGCATCGTCCACTATAAAAATGGCTTTTTTACGCCTCTGTTATTTTCAATTGACTGTGGTCGCCGCAAATATAGTGCGATTGTCTTAATTTTTTATTTCTACGAAATAACTTGAGGACATGTTTCAACATGTGCAAGTACAGAAACATTTGATAGTTAGAAGTTGGTTAAAATGAAAGTGGGCCTTACGAGGAGCCGGGCCTTACGTGGTACACTTACCTTATATAAAATATTTTCTGGCGAAAAAAACTCGTCTCATTTTTTCTAAAAACCCAATTCCAATATGAACAACTCATCGCATTTTCTTTTTCTGGGTCTTGAAATGCTCTTAGAAATCCACTCATTTACTTAAGATAGCCTAAACCTGAATACCGAATCTTCTTCGGAAATTATATGGGCTTGAAATCAAGTTTTTGTACAAAGTTGTTAAAAATTTCTTAAAATTTTTGCCTTTATCGCCCTATAGCTCCTAAGCTGTTGAACCGATTTCATCCATATGTATGAGGGATATGCTGTATATTTACTCTTCTTTTATATGAATTAAATTTTTTGAAACGGTCGAACGATAAAACTACGACTAAAAAATATTGACAAAAAATCACAAAACCTTTCTTAGCGAATATTTAAAAAAAGCGAGCTAACTTTCAAACTTAAAGCATATATTTTGCTTCAGCGAAACAAATACGACAAAAAACAAGTAAGGGTGTTATAGTCAGGCGAGCCTGACAATAGAATACCCGACACAGACACACATGTTCAAATAACATTTAATATCCAGAGGTGTTTAAGGCCATTAGAGGCCCCATATACCGACCTTTGATAGATTTTTTTATGAAAACCGCCCTTTTGCCACGCCCACTTTTCCAATTTTTTTGAATTCTGATCGGGGGCTTAAATATACGCTCAAATTCTAAGTTTCATTAAAATATTGCGAAAAAGTCAGATTTTAAGGCAGTTTTGGGATTTTTGTGACGACCCTAGTACTGGAGGTACCCTTAAAAATGGACCGATCAAGAAAATTTTTTGGAAGGATGTTTAAGGCTACAAAGGAAGCATAAGTGCCAAATTTCGTTCAAGTCCCATTTGAATTTCGGGTGTAGGAGACAATTTTCGAAAACCGCCCTTCTGCCACGCCCACTTTTCCAATTTTCGGAAATAATATTACTGGCCTTTAAATATGATCAAATATCAAATTTCATCAAAATATCTTGAAAAACATCGGTTTTAGAGCAGTTTTTGTGATTTTCATAACAGACCCTAGTACTGGAGGTACCCCTAAAAATGGTCCGAGCGGGTCCATTCTCGAACTTGTTCTTACTCATGTCCCCGTGAGCACGCATACCAAATTTTGTCAAGATAGCTCAATTTCTTCGATAAGATAACTGTATACAAACAGACGGACAGACGGACAGACGGACAGACGGACGGACATGTCTAAATCGAATCTCCTGGTGACACTGATCATTTCTATATATATTTTGTATGGTCTATCTCGACTAGTTCTGGGTGTTACACACAACCACACAAACGCAATATACCCTCGACACAGAGTGTGTCGGGTATAAAAAGTTGGTTTCAAGTCAAAGGAAAATTTAGTGTTGAGCAGTGTAATTAATTGTTAAAACTTTGTGCAGCCAGCAATATATTTCAATAATAAAATAATAAAATACTTTACATATAACATGCCTATAATTGTTTCTCTGAGTCTCATTAAATGTAAAAATCCAGATTGATTTTAATAATTTTAAATCAAATATTATGCATTTCAAACTTCAATACACATTCTATGTTTTCACTTCCAACGGCAGTTCCATAACTGCCAACTTTTTTTTTTTAACATACACCATAACATTTAGGTATATAATATTTTAAAGCTGTAAAACTAACATTTTATGCAAAAAAAAAAAATATATTTTGGAAAGCCGTGATGGGGGGCCCTCCTCCCTTCTCTCTTATTTATACGGTTGGGATAAGCTTGATTTTTCATTCTAGATGTCTTTTTTTTTCTTTAATATTTTTCCACTTACTTGAAAAATTCCAATTTTTAACACATTTCATTCGCCTGCTGTAGGATTTGAACCCGAGCCCTTCGGATTGCTGAGCGAATACGCTACTCGTACGCCACGGAGAAATCTAATTCGCGTGGACTAAATATGTTACTTAAAGTCAAATGAAAACTATTTTACGTGTTTTTTGATAGAAGTTTTTTAAATACGTGCACTGAGCGAAAACTACGGTTGTGTAATTTACAACGATTCGTAGTATACTACGACCGTAGTTATCTTAGAGCAAAATTGTAGTACGGACGTATTCAAACATGACTTTTACAGCCATGCGTATTCTTTAGGAGCAAATTTCTTTCCCCATCCCGGCTTTATAAAATATATTTTTTTTGTTTTTGCATAAAATGTTAGTATTAAAACTTTTTATTGCTGTAAGGTTTTAAAATATTATATACCTAAATTTTATGTTATTATTTGTAAAAAAAGAAATTAAAAAAATTACGCCTGCCTGACCGGGGATCGAACCCGCCGACTTGGGATTTGCTGCTACTTTCGTATTTAAACTTTTTTACTACGCTTGTGGTTATTTTAACTACGTCCGTTAATAGAGCCAAATCACTGCTGTTCGTAGTTAAATTAACTACGTTTTTGTTATTTTTACTACGATTTTTAGCTCAGTGTAGGAATGATGTCTGAAGAAGTGCTTGAACCAAGAAACAAAGACTTCCGCAACTACCGTCGAAACCACACGCGTAAAACATCGAGGCAACACACCATGGAAGACTTGTTTCATGCTTTATTGGTTTCATCAGACCCGTTAATAGTCTCAAAATCGAAAAGTACCTCAAGATACTCTCAAAAGTACATTGTGATAGGTGATGAAGTGAAACAATCGCTCTCTAATGTAAATGAAGTACCAAATAGCTCGATTTACGAAAGTTCGGATTCAGATTCCGATTTATTGTTTTCCATTTCATACTTTTTTATTTACAATGTACTATTTTTGAATTAACAAAAACCAAATGCTTATTTCTGTCTTTCCTAATTTCTAACTTAAGCTCGAAAAAAACGTGTAGTATTTCTACAAAAGAGGAATTGATTCTAAAGGTCGAACAAAAACGGAATATATTTTCCATAAAAAGTATTTTGAAAATAGAAAATAGTATTTTCGTTCAAATTGGATAAAAACTAAAGAAGTATTATTAACTGATCTAGCAAAAACAAGTCTATAAAAAATTTACTTTTTTAAGGAATTTGAAAGCCTATATCTTCAAAAGTACTTATTCCATTAAAACAAATGACCCATCTATGGAAAGAAGAGAGTGTCAGATCTCTATTGGTGCTATTTATACACCGAGAGAAATAACAACATTTAAATCAACTACTTAGAACAGTTAAAGTAAGAGTGGTCAAATAAACTGTATTCCGCGTTAAATGCACTGAAAAAGGCAGTCAAATGAACAGTTGAAAAACAGTTACTTTTTATGTTCAAATTCGCTTTCGTTCACTTAGACGTATAAGTTCGCATTCTGATCAACCGTCTCCGGAGGTTTCGATAGCTCAGTGATTTAAACTGTGACTCGACAGTCGTGAGCTTCGGGGTTCTATCCCTGCTGGCGGCGGGAATTTTTCTGAATTTTTGTTTTATTACATTTTTTTTTTTCTGTTCAGAGTGTAGTTGTTTTTGAAAGACAAAAATTTTCTCCTAAATTTTTAAGGTTTTAATTTATTTAATTTTTTTTAATGGTTCATTTTCAAGCAAAAAATTTTGGGAGTGAAACAATTCCTTAAGCACGTTCCCAAAAACTTGAGCAACCATAAGCTCAAGTGAGCATTTTGATCAACAATTTAAATTCGTTCGTTTAGCGTAATGGTTAAGACGTTCGCCCAGCGAAGTGGAGGTCAGCGGTTCAAGGCTCGGCCGAGGCGAGAAAACTTAAAGAGATAAAAGAGAAAAAGATTTAAATAGAAACAAATAAATAAAGAAAAAATATAATAATTTAATAAAAAAAAAAAAAAAAAAAATAAAAGAAGATAAAAAAAAAATCAAAGCAAAAAATAAATTTTTTTCCAGTCGCTGGTGACAGTTGATTTAACCGCGAGACAATTATATCAACCATCAGGTAGTTATAATCCTTATTCACTGTGTTTGTACTGTTGAATTGCTACTGTACATCAGTTAACAATTAACGGTGAACTCGGTTTTTTTAACCTGCTTTTTCAGTTAATATAACTGCCTTTTTCTCTCGGTGTATATACGCTGATTTTGCCTTGAAAAACCAAAAAAATCAGAAAATAGAGGTTTCTTCATATGTCGAAAAAACAACCCACAAAAAAATTTATTTTAATCTTTAACCCTACAAAATTTTGCTTCACTTTTATCTTAACAAGTGTGATAAATTTCAATTTTTTATCTCTTCAAATAAAAAAGTTATTAATTAATAGCCGCTAGATTGGCCTTTTCGCCCACTGTGCAATGGTTCCTTGGACGTTCCTTCTGAAAATAGTCGTAGAATGTTATTTTACTCGTGGAGTTGTGAACAACACCATCCACTTTAACGTACATATGTACATATATGCAAAGGATATTGCCACGTACCAAGTTTGGTATCAGTAGTACCGATTCCTACAGAAATCGAATTCTTTTTCCTAACACAAAAACGATTAAAATGGTAAAATTAAATGGGGAGATAAGAAACTTGTAATTAAAGCAGAGCAAAGCTTGCACCGAAACTATTTTCCTTGGTCTTAAAGAAAACATCATCAGAAAGTTGCAAAAAAAAATGAAGAAAAATATATCGCTTTTTTCGATTGTGACAACAAAATCTCTCAATAGCGAAGAAAGTGTGAATTTCATAATGCACTTCAAAGACTGCTTCAGAAAGAGAATGGGAGTGGGAGTGGGATATGGAGAGTGGGAGGCAAAGGGATAGAACCGACAGTTGATATCCTTTCACATTCTAGTCATGCCTGAAATTCACAAAAACTCACACGCAATCCTATCGCTTAAGATATTCGTACATTATGTTTGCGTTTTGATTGGATATTCTCACGTAGTTGTGCCTTTGTTGATTGAAGAAGAAAGAACTTTCCCCTCTACCCTCTTGTTGTGTGAAAGCATTGTAAACAAACAAAAAAAAAACTTCAATACAAAGAATATTGGTATAATTTTTCTATCTGCAGATTTAATAAAAATTCAGTAGAACATCCTTTGTTCTGTTAGTTCTATGAAAACATTGAAATACACGCAGGATTGTCCGTTGTAGTACGATTTTCGTTTCATTTGAATCAAGAAAAAAGAAAAGAAAACTACAAAAATTCCATAAAACTCTTAAATGCAAAATATTACAGCGGAGCGAAGCAATGAGAATTGCTATTATTTGTGTGCCAATTGGACTGCCATGACGACTCCTTGTCTGTGGCTAAGTAGGAGTTCTGGACGCCCAACAGAAACAAGAACAAAATTGTGCCAAAGAAAAAGGTCGTGTATTAGTTAACCGAGGCGAACTGGGGGAAAAATACGAAAAAAGGAGATGCAAGTAAATACTGAATCAGATGCCAACAGATAACACAAAATTATTTTTTTCTCGAAAATTTAATTATAAAATCATGACCGCGCAATAGAAAGGGGGAAAGAAAATTTCAGACGAGATATGAGAATGAAAATAAAAGTGAGAAAGGCACAAATAAACAATGAAATTGATTGATATCGACATTTGCGACGCAAAGTCAGCCGGCGCAAAAAAAAAAAAAATTAAATATTCTTGTCTTATGAAAAAAATTTTTTTTTAAAGGAAAAAATTAAATTTAATTAATTTAAGGAAAATTTTGCATTTATTCATGACCCATTGAGTGGATGTACACTTGTCTAAAAATTACTCACACCAAAAATTGGAAATTTTCCCGTACACTAGTCCAATTGGTTTCCACACGTACATTTTTTGGTGCGGCTTTTTCGCTGGGCAAAAATTAGACAAGCTACCCCTCACGTCTTTGCGTCTCTCTGTCACCGAAAGTTGGGCAATTGCCTAAGTGTATATTCAGCCATTTTGATGTACATATTTCAATGCAAAAGTCGCTTCACCGAAACCTTGAACATTTGGATATTTCTATTGCATATTTTGTTTTGATTAAAGTCCTTCAAGATCGGCAGTATGCATTGTCCTTTCCAATCAAAAATCCTAATGAGGGCACAAAGAGTATGGAGCATTCTGGACCCCTTAAGCAAAAATTTAAATAAAAATTTGGTGAAGAGGTTTAACCAAGGTTTTTATATACCATTCCTACGTCGATATTACTAGGAAACTTTTCATGGTAGCCAAACTTCAAAATGTTGTTCGTAAAAGAAAAGGTTTTATTTTGAAAAAAGGGTACAACTTTAGGGGAATTACAACTTCGAGTGAATTAAAAAAAACACAATTGAAAGTTCAAAAAACCCACATAACTACAAAAGTCATTCAACTGAGCATCGGATTCAGTGTCATTATCCGAGTCACAATGTTTGCATGTAAAACAAGTAAGGGTGTTATAGTCAGTCGAGCCTGACAATAGAATACCCGACACAGACAAACGTGTTCAAATAATTTTTAATATCAAGAGGTGTTTTTTGTTGAATTTCTTTATGAAAACCGCCCTTTTTCCACGCCCACTTTTCCATTTGTTTTGAATTCTAATCGGAGGCCTTAATATTCGCTCAAATTCTAAGTTTCAGTGGAATATCTCAAAAAAATCCGATTTTGAAGCAGTTTTGAGATTTTTGTGACAGACCCTAGTACTGGAGGTACCCTTAATAATGGACCTATCAAATTTTGGAGGGGATGTTTATGGCTACAAAGGAAGCATAACTGCCAAATTTCGTTTAAGTCACATTTTAATTTCGGGTGTAGGAAGCCATTTTCGAAAAACGACCTTCGGCCACGCCCACTTTTTCAATTTTTTTTGAAATTGAATAACTTGACTTCAAATATGTTGAACTATCAATTTTCATCAAAATATCTTGATAAAATTCGGTTTTGGAGCAGTTTTTGTGATTTTCATAACAGACCCTAGTACTAGAGGTACCCTGAAAAACTGTCCGATCGGGTCCATTCTCGAACTTGTTCTTACTCATGTCCCTGTGAGTACGCATATCAAATTTCATCAAGATATCTCAACGCCTTCGATAAGAAAACTGTATACAAACAGACGGACAGACAGACGGACACACAGACGGACATGTCTAAATCGAATTTCTTAGTGACGCTGATCATTTCTATAAATTTTTTGTATGGTCTATCTCGAGTGATTCTAGGTGTTACACACAACCATACAAATGCAATATAGCATTGACACAGAGTGTGTCTGGTATAAAAGGCCTTTGACACTGATGCACTACTCAATGACATGCCCAAATGCTATTTAAAAACAAGTAAGGGTGTTATAGTCAGGCGAGCCTGACAATAGAATACCCGACACATAATTTATAATATCAAGAGGTGTTTAAGGGCATAAGGAGCCCCATATACCGACTTTTGTTAAATTTCTAAATGAAAACCGCCCTTTTTCCACGCCCACTTTTCAAATTTTTTTGGAATTCTAATCAGACCCTTATATATACGCTCAAATTCTAAGTTTCATTGAAATATTTCAATAAAGTCTGATTTTAAGGCATTTTTGGGATTTTTGTGACAGACCCTAGTACTAGAGGTACCCTTAATAATGGTCCGATCAATTTTTTGGGAAGGACGTTACTGGCTATCAAGGAAGTAAACGTGCCAATTTTTGTTCAAGTCCCATTGGTATTTCGGGAGTAGGAGATAATTTTTGAAAAACGCCCTTATGCCACGCCCACTTTTCCAATTTTTTGAAATCGTATTACTTGCCTTTAAACATGTTCAAATATCAAGTTTCATCAAAATACCATGAAAAACTTCGATTTTAGAGCAGTTTTTGTGATTTTCGTAACAGACCCTAGTACTGCAGGTACCCATAAAAATGGTCCGATCGGATCCATTCTCGAACTTGTTCTTACTCATGTCCCCGTGAGCACGCATACCAAATTTTGTCAAGATAGCTCAACTCCTTCGATAAGATAACTGTATACAAACAGACGGACAGACGGACGGACATGTCTAAATCGAATCTCCTGGCGACGCTGATCATTTCTATATACATTTTGTATGGTCTATCTCGAGTGGTTCTGGGTGTTACACACAACCCAACAAACGCAATATACCCTCGACACAGAGTGTGTCGGGTATAATCACCAAAAAATTTAATAATCTCAAAACAAGTTAAGACTGTTCCAAAGTCTATTTATAACCATAAACATTCTAAATTTATATTAATAATGAAACCTTGACATCTGAAAGAAAATTTCTTGTACGCAATTTGCCTTTGGAATGTACTACCAAACACGTTGAAAACTATAAGCAACTTTAGACTTTTCAGGATGCACTTAGGACAACACTTTTGTAAATAGATTAAGTTAAAATTGAATTTGAAAACTTTGTATTATATGTAGATTTATTAAATGGTATATTGAATTTTTGAACTTGCATGTGAATTATTATATTATATGTAGGTGTAATCCATTTTAAATATTATATATTATATTTTCTCTGTCTATATCAATATATTAATTAATGGCATTGACTAGCACTCATTATGAGAATTTTTCTCCCTGTACCATGATTTTGTAAAAAGAAATAAATAAATAAAGAAATAAATAAATAATATGTAAAAAAAATAAAATAAAAAGTTTTGACGGTCCACTCAAGGTGAATCGTACGATTTCAAGTGAGCCACGGAAAGTTATTCCAACATCTATTTAAATTTGCAAGTGATTTTGAACTATCGTACCGTTAGTAAACTAACAAGATAGTTCTTAAATTTAACAAGTCGATTTCGGCACTATTCGTAGCAGGCACAAAAATGCACAATGTTATGAAACGCAAATTATTTTCCATTCCTTTTTTTTTTTAACCGGCTCGCTTGTAAACAAAAACACGTGTGCTCAAGTGGAAGCTTTTTAACTTACTGTTGACGTTAGCAGTGAAGTGGGCTGTGATGTTAGTTTGACATTTCAACTGTCACAATGTAGTAAAAATCAAGTGGTCCATTCTGAGTGACCGTCCACTTAAGGTGACCATACCCTATATTTATTCTTAAGATGTTGCAATTACGTATGTTAAAATCATTTCAATGGCAAATGCTAATTTATAAAGTCCTAAAGCTTTGTTGCATTGGGAAAACGAATCAAGAAAGATAAAGATAAATATATCAATTGGAAAATCGTTAAAAAAATAAAATGGCATTTGTTCAGGCCTGGATTAAGGTGAATCTAATTCCCTGCTCAACTCACCGGTATTGAATTATTCTGATTCAGTCAAAATTCTTTTACTGAAAAGACCTTGCAATTTCAATGAAAAGTTACAAAAAAAAAGTAGGTAATACATACACATACAAAATAAAATGCTATTATCCAGTTTCATGCTGTCATTCTTTCATGCTTTCTCCAGTTAACTTTTAATCTCGAAGGAATTGCGGTTTTCAGATTTCAACTCCTGATGATATGTCGAATGGAAGAACAATGAAAATTTCCACATATTGAGTTTTTGTTCCATGTTCACCAATTTTCACTGACTCAATCGAATGCGACAAAAAACACACACGCAAAGAGAAATGTAAAAGTTAAAAAGGAAAAACTCAGCGCCTTTCAATTGCTATCGCTGAGCAGTATTGTTCGCATTTAACCAAGCAGTTCTGAGCGTGTCAGCTACATGCAGAGGTTAATGAAAACTAAAAAAAAAAAACCATGTACACAAGCGTGCACATCACCATCCCCCAGCAGGAAACATTTTTGGACTTTTTACAGCTTTGTTCCTCGAGCTGAGCTGTTGAAAGTACAAGTTTGTTTATATATACATATCAATTATCAAAAAGAGAAAGTGAAAAAGGTTAAAGGACAGAGATTCAGAGAGTGAGACAGAGAGAGATAGCGAGAGCGACAGCGAGAGTGATAGCGAGAGCGACAGCAAGAGCGACAGCAAGAGCGGCAGCAAGAGCGACAGCGAGAGCGACAGCGACAGCGAGAGCGACAGCGAGAGCGACAGCGAGAGCGACAGCGAGAGCGACAGCGAGAGCGACAGCGAGAGCGACAGCGAGAGCGACAGCGAGAGCGACAGCGAGAGCGACAGCGAGAGCGACAGCGAGAGCGACAGCGAGAGCGACAGCGAGAGCGACAGCGAGAGCGACAGCGAGAGCGACAGCGAGAGCGACAGCGAGAGCGACAGCGAGAGCGAGAGCGACAGCGAGAGCGACAGCGAGAGCGAGAGCGACAGCGAGAGCGACAGCGAGAGCGACAGCGAGAGAGACAGCGAGAGCGACAGCGAGAGCGACAGCGAGAGCGCCAGCGAGAGCGACAGCGAGAGCGACAGCGACAGCGACAGCGAGAGCGACAGCGAGAGCGACAGCGAGAGCGACAGCGAGAGAGACAGCGAGAGCGACAGCGAGAGCGACAGCGAGAGCGACAGCGAGAGCGACAGCGAGAGCGACAGCGAGAGCGACAGCGAGAGCGAGAGCGAGAGCGAGAGCGACAGCGAGAGCGACAGCGAGAGCGAGAGCGACAGCGAGAGCGACAGCGAGAGCGACAGCGAGAGAAACCGAGGGACGGAGCGAGAGAGAGAGAGAGTCTTACGTCTATCAAAACTAACTAAAACTAAACTAACTAACTAACTAGAAGTCTTGATCACAATAAAATGTATGAATGAGGGAAATTTTGAGCAGAGACTACAACAAAAATATTATACAAAGGCATGGGGTTCGCATGCCGCACTATTAAATGCTAATATAAGTAGCTCAGTGGATAAAGGGAATGAGTCCAAAAATTTTAAATGCAGAGAAACGACAGAACAGTTGAAGTTGACTTTTAAAACTAATTGTTACAACAAAACTCAAAATTAAAATAGCAAAATTAAATATCAGGGCTTCTTTTACAATTTGTAAAAAAGTCATAAAAGGAAGTGTATCCACGCTAACTCTCAAAAACGCCAAAAATGGACTCATTCCCTTAATCCACTGCACGACTCATATCGTCCCCTCAGAAAACGACTGTCGTATGTCCCATAAGAAATATGTACATGCGACATATGACAGTCGTTTTCTGAGGGGACGATATGTCTTTTGCACCCAACGTCATCAGTGACATATTCAAGTGCAACTGTGACTCTAACACGTCACGGTGACGTCACTGTACCATTGCACAAGGAATTCAATAAGAATACCACGCGTTCCGGGTCCAAAGACAATCTTACAAAATCGATGACTTTTCCTCTTCGGACATGAATGCATGAGGGTGTATTTGGGATGAAATATTTGAGAGTTTAACAACGAAATGGTTCGATAAATTCCAACTGGCTGCATAAATGAATGTAAAAGCTCACAGGCGTTAAAAGTACACAACTTCGGTTGCAAATTAAACGCCATTGTTCTCTCACATACATACATACATAAGTATGTACATATATCAAAAACCACAATGAAATGGAAAAATTTCTCAATATGCATTTATGAATTTCAAAATTTATTTTCATATTGATTTAAATTGTCATTTGCATTTGAAAAGCTTGAGCAAATTTATGCCAATTGCGATTTAATAAATCCGTGTTTACATTGAGCTGATATTTTTTTTTTACCCAACAAGAAAATATATTGCAATCTATCAATAAGTGACATTAAGCATATATGTTTGAATTAAATCATAAGCAAATAAACCAAGATGTGAAAGAAAATTCCGCTTCGTTTGAGAAAATTGTTTATTGTCAACGCTGGTTCATAGGGAAGAGGAATGCTTACACAAATATTAACAAGTAAGAAAGCTAAAGTCGGTTAAGCCCGACATTGAAATACCCAGCGTCCCGCGATTATTGCATTATTGGCGCACTATGTTTTGCCTCTATATTTGTGGGCGTGGCAGTGGGCGGGCCACATAAATTTTTTTCCTACACCTTTCATTCGCCTTGGTCAACCTACGTTGCGAATTTGAAGCATCTATGCCTTTTACTTCACAAGTTACGATAAACCCTTATTTGTGGGCATGGCTCACGGAGGGCGGCGTCCATTTTTTTCCAGGATATGTCCCTTTTTGTAGTTTACCAGTACACCAAATATCAATAAAATGTGTTAAGTGGTTCGCAAGTTACAAGCATTTTACTGAAAACACATTAAATTTATTTGTGGGCGTGGCAGTAGGCGGATGTCTCCCATTTTTACTTAGGATCATACTCGAATCCCGATATAACTGTGTGCCAAATTTCTACTTGGTTGGTCCAGGCGTTTCGGAGGAGATCCGGACACAGACGGACGGACAGACAGACAGACGGACAGATCGACATGTCTAAATCGATTCAGTGTTTGATCCTTACGCTTACGCTGGGTATAATAAAAACAGCATTTTAATTCACCATCAATTCGTGCAACAACTTGAAAAGGAGATTTTTCAGTAACAAACAGGTCTTTGAGTAGTTTTCAAAGCTTTTGGGACATTTTCAAAAGACAAAATATGGTAACTTGTCAAGAAGAGACTTTCAAAATACGCTTTAGGATGGTTTTATAACAGTGATGGCCAAACCTATACGTAAACATTAATAATTGTGTGTATGAATGCGCTGTCGACTTCGCTGTGAGCTACTCTGATTTGCATTGATGAAGTTTGTTTTTTACACACACGAACGCAGCCGACCGATTTTCGCACGAATCGGTATACGCTATACGTGTGCGACTGCTAAGTCGGCAGAATTCGGTCTTTCAAGCACAAGTGCTAGGAAAATCCAAAGCCCGACACTGTTTTATAACATATAGTTAGCAAGGTGTCGAAAAACCTGTTTTGGAAAAAAAAATTTTTTTTATGATTCCATTAGATCACATATTTAGTATAAACTTTGTTTTTGGTTTTTTTTTTTAAAGCGATAAAACTCGGGAAATGGCCGTTTACAATTTCCTCCCATGACACAGTGGGATCGGATAATACATTTGAATGTAAGAACTTTACGGAGTGTTCGCAGAGTGATGAAACTTGGCACTGAAGCTTATCTCAATAAAATTAAGAAAAATATTAAGTTTCATCAAAATCGGTCAAGCCCACACCCCACACCCCATACAACTCTAAATAAATTTTTAATGTACAATTTTTTCCTTTGGTCCGAATGTCTTTAAATTTTGCACAGAGCTTACAATTAACGCAAGGAAAACCTTCTGAAGTTTTCATAAAAATTTGATTTCGTCAGAGCACACATTTTGTATGAACTTTTGTATTGAAATGAATTTTTCATATGAAAAATTTTTACCCTAAAAGTATACTTCAAATTTCTTTCTTATAACATTGTAAGATTGTATGAACTTCATTGAAAAATGTTAACATATTTTACTTCAGCAATTTTTGTGGGCCAAGTGGTTTTTGAAAGTTAATATTCTGACGAAATTAACAGTATAAACGATTTCCAAAACAAAGTGTTTTTAAGGGGTGGCATCGTGCTCTGAAAACGCCAAAAAAACAAGATTTTTTGTATGGGGAATTTCGTTTTTCCTTGAAAGTTTCCATGATATTGGTATTTTTTACTTGGGCCAAGTTGACTTTGAAGAGTAATTTGAAGGTCTTTCCGAAATGAGTACTTACTAAAAAATATGGGTTATTTTAGGGTGTGGCATTATTGAGATATTTAATATTTATATATATTTTTTTAGATACTTATCAATCACATGAAAAAACATCAACATAACCCCCGTTATTTAATTACTTTGTATGAAAATGACACATAAATAAAATAAATTTTCCTGGAAAAGCTACATATATAGCTCCATATTTTCTTATACATATGGAAAAAAAATTTTATTTCAAATTGAAGACTGAAGTTTTTTCTTTAAAGTGATTTTAGATTTGTCGGACGATTTTGAAAAAATTGAAAAAATGACACCTTGCTACATGTAGTTGTGCTCACGGGTAGTTCTGTGATCCGCGAACAAGTTCCTTGCATTAGCCCAACTTGGGAAAATTTCAACTTGTGACAGTTAAAATGTACTAGTGCGATACGTATGTACATTAAGGTGGCCGCCAAATGTATGGAAAAAAATAATTGCATTCGTATTCACGCTCCTTGTGATTTAAAATGTTGGTATCTATTGAAAACTTACTCGTGCAAAATTTTGTGGCGATTGGGGAATGTTTAGAGGGCGCTCATGGCCCCCGAAGTTGAGATAAATGTTGTTTTCATAACTTAAAATTGCCATAACTTGAGATGTGTTGCTGCTAGCTATAGACAATGTTCCGTGGCCCTTCGTATTTTTTAAAACTGCATATTTCGTTCTCATGTCTCAAAGCTCAATCTCAACACATAAAAAAATTTTCCTAATACGACCCGATTTTTAAAGGAAATTCGTTTTTTGTATTTTGCGGGTTAATCTGACCTCTGACAGAAATAATATCTATGACCAGCCCCCCTTATTTTTGTTTCAGCTAACTTTTTTTCTTAGGCTATGAAGCTCTATCTCAACAATTTAAGGGACTTACCATAGAAAAATGTAGAAAATTGCGATTTTTTCCCTCCATGGGTGCAATAACAATCCGAGAAAGTTAACAATGAGTGGAAACCTCTTTTTTATGAATAAAGTATCATTTCTCATCATTCAATATGCTGATCTATCCTTCATGTTCAAACTAGCTGTCATACAAAATTTCCCATGTTAAAGGTAGCTGGAATTTGATGAAGACAACATTGCTCAAAGTTGCCCTTCTTGGAGATGGTTAAATACGTAATAATAGATATATTTACATCAAAAGACATGTCATTATCATTGGCGTTTTTAAATAATTAAAAAAACAAAAATTGATGCTACTAATAAAAAAAAAAAAATTTTAAAAACGGGAGCATTTGTAGTAGCACAAATATGCAATAATAACCCTAAACGAGCTTGAAAAATAGAAAAAAGTTGGTATTGTGATCATTTCAAAACTTTACCAACTTTTTTCTATTTTTCAAGCTCGTTTAGGGTTATTATTGCATATTTGTGCTACTACAAATGCTCCCGTTTTTAAAATTTTTTTTTTTTTATTAGTAGCATCAATTTTTGTTTTTTTAATTATTTAAAAACGCCAATGATAATGACATGTCTTTTGATGTAAATATATCTATTATTACGTATTTAACCATCTCCAAGAAGGGCAACTTTGAGCAATGTTGTCTTCATCAAATTCCAGCTACCTTTAACATGGGAAATTTTGTATGACAGCTAGTTTGAACATGAAGGATAGATCAGCATATTGAATGATGAGAAATGATACTTTATTCATAAAAAAGAGGTTTCCACTCATTGTTAACTTTCTCGGATTGTTATTGCACCCATGGAGGGAAAAAATCGCAATTTTCTACATTTTTCTATGGTAAGTCCCTTAAATTGTTGAGATAGAGCTTCATAGCCTAAGAAAAAAAGTTAGCTGAAACAAAAATAAGGGGGGCTGGTCATAGATATTATTTCTGTCAGAGGTCAGATTAACCCGCAAAATACAAAAAACGAATATCCTTTAAAAATCGGGTCGTATTAGGAAAATTTTTTTATGTGTTGAGATAGAGCTTTGAGACATGAGAACGAAATATGCAGTTTTAAAAAATACGAAGGGCCACGGAACATTGTCTATAGTTAGCAGCACCACATCTCAAGTTATGGCAATTTTAAGTTATGAAAACAACATTTATCTCAACTTCGGGGGCCATGAGCGCCCTCTAAACATTACCCAATCGCCACAAAATTTTGCACGAGTAAGTTTTCAATAGATACCAAGATTTTAAATCACAAGGAGCGTGAATACGAATGCACTTATTTTTTTCCATACATTTGGCGGCCACCTTAATGTCGTACACCTTAACTATTATGTGTTAAATCCTGATCAGAATAAATTACCGAATTTTTTCTTAAACGGAAAAAATTTTTAATTTATAAATTTTCGATCTCAACATAGAATTATGAATCTATGAATTAAAAATTTAGGAAAAATTGTTTTGAAAATCAAAAGCATAAGATGTATTCAACTGGTTCGAAACAAATCGTAAGAAGCCTTTTCATTCTCATATTACAGATGGGGTCATATTTAGAAGAGGGTCAAATTTGCACCACTTTCCCCAATGACCTTCGCAAGACGGGAAACACGCTCCTTAAGAGTCTTAAAGAGTTCATTACGAGGGCTCCGACTACAAACTAGAGTCATATATGGGCACTTCCAGAAAAAGTAAACTTTTCGTCGCGTCCGTATATAGCTGACTGCCATTTGGGACTGCATAGAAACTTTGAAAAATATAAAAGTCCGCATAAGCTGCACGAAAGTATTGAGAAGCAAAAGTACTATGTACCGCATAATTGAATTCGGGACTTAAAATTGCTCATTTAAGTGTCGCGTCCGTTTGGAAATGCTCATATGATTCTTTTAGGACTCAGAATGTTTACTGGGATATTTATAAATTATATAAATAAATTATTTTATCAAAACTTGTTATAACCAATTGAAAATAAGCTAGCAAGTGCTATTTCCGATTTCATTAAAATTTTCTCCTCTGGGAAATCAGTTGTGTGGCCCACAGGGATCGAGCTTACACCACATTTATTTGTTTATAACGTCACCAAAGCAAATCGCCATAGCACCTCATTTAGATATCTGCGAGCAGAGATTTCAAAACATTTTTAAAGTAAAGAAGTTAAATGCGAAAGTTTATTATTTCTCTCTCATTAACTCTTTGTCATTTATAATTCATCGGAATATGAATAAATTAAATAAAAATAAAACAACAACAAAGAATTTTTAATTTGAAAAAGTTCCGAAAGTATTCGTTATAGTGTTTTGCTCAGTTCCTTTTCGCCTTTTCGCCCTTTCGGTTTTACTTTTTCCAGGAACGCATAGCATTGGCCCTTTTACCAACAACCGCACATAGTCACAGGAGGTCTATTGTGATGCTTGCTTCAGCTTTTGAAAGCATAAAATTCCTCTTTGAGTTGAAGCTTAAAAATCCATTTCTTTTCTTCTTTTTTTTTTCCTACAAAGCCTGCGATGCATCCTACATTTCCTATGGCTTTTGAGAATTTTTATTGCAGTTTTTCCTGGAAACACTTGGTAAAAGCTTTCCTGTGAGCCAACTCTCGCTTATCCAGCGTTTGTGAGAGGAATTTTATTTTGCCACATATAGGTAGGTATACCCAATGTGTGTATATATTTTTAAACCCGACACACTCTGTGTCGAGGGTATATTGTATTTGTGCATACGTGTGTAACACCCAGAACAAGTCGTGATAGACCATACAAAATTTATATAGAAATGATCAGCGTCACCAGGAAATTCGATTTAAACATGTCCGTCCGTCTGTACGTCTATCTGTATACAGTTTTCTTATCGAAGGAGTTGAGCTATCTTGACAAAATTCGGACCCGATCGGACCATTTTTAGGGGTACCTACAGTACTAGGATACGTCACAAAAATCCCAAAATTGCCCCAAAATTTGACTTTTTGAAATTGAGCGTATATTTATGCATCCGATAAGAATTAAAAAAATTGGAAAAGTCGGCCTAGCAAAAAGGCGGATTTCATAAAAAATTGAACAAAAGTTATGGCCTTAAAAATCTCTAAAATATTCTTCCTTAATGATTCTGTTTTTTAATCGTGTTTTAAAAATTATTTAAACATGTTTGTCTGTGTCGCGTATTGTATTGTCAGGCTCGCCTGAATATAACACCCTTACTTGTTTTTTTTTTTTCTGAGCTTGAGAAATCACCTCGTCCTGCCTTTTTGTTTGTTTTTTGTTTTTTTTTTTTTTAATAAAAAATCACATTTCTGTTCGTTGTTGCACGCATCATTTGGCTAACAAACAAAAAAAAAAAACAAAAAAAAAAAAAAGAAAGAAAAAACACGTTCTTTTTCTTTCGCTTTCCTTGCTTTAGAGTTTCATATGCACTTTTATCGGATGTGAACATAAATTTATGTATTTAAAGTAATGACATTCAAACATTTACGCTGCACAAATTCATTCAAGCTCGACATAAAAAGGGCTTTTATGTTAGTCCAGGGAGCAGTATCAAAGCACATGGACTAGAGCGTTTTTTCTTCCTGTTGGTGTGTTGAGTTATTTTAAGAATTTTCAACGCACGAAATCCCCAGTTTATAATTTAGTCAGCAAGGGAGTCCAGCCAGGATAGTTAGAAAAGCGCACAAGCAGTGCCGTCTTTACCATAAGGGCACACTAGGCCCGTTGCCAGGACTCCCCGATTCACGAGGTCCCCCAAAAAGGCGATACTAGTGCTAAAAAATAACCACATTTTTAAAGCAAATACCTTCCAAGAATTACCACCAACCACCAATAAATGAGCAAAAAAATTATATAGAATCATTACTGAAGTTTTTTCTTTTTAGTAACTTTTTTCTACATGGGCCCCCAAATTCTGTTGTGCCCGGGGGCCTCGTCACGACCTTAGGCGGCATTGCGCATAAGTAAGAGTATAATTTGAGTTTTCACTTTTCATTGCGAGAGAGAGAGAAAGAGAGAAAGAGAGAGAGAGAGAGAGAGAAAGAGAGAAAGAGAGAGAGAGAGGGAGGGAGACCAACAAGCAATTCAAAAGATAATTATGGACACGAAACCATGGTATCACAATTGGTCATTTCACATGAAATTTTACATAAACATGCTTATTAGGGTGGTCCTTATTTTTAAAAATTTTCTTTTTTTTCGCCCGACACCCCGTCAATTTAATATATACCACGAGAAAATATTTCTGTATTTTTTGAAATTTTTTTAATGACATTAAGGGGTCGCTACCAGCGTTCAAAATTTTCCATATAAACTCCATATAAAAATTTGTTAGTTTCATAAAATATATTATAAAATTACAGCAAAACAATAAGCCAAAGGGTTTTTAAGCATTTTCTATAGATTTCAGCTTGTTAAATAATTGAAAAGTATAAAAAAAATTCCATCACGTCAGAGTTCCAAGTTAATCGCCTATTAAATTTTTAAATACTATTGATGTTTTGAAACTCATATTTCTCAAATATGGTTTGAGCTATCTTAAAATTTTTAAGGCTTTTGTGTTCTTAAAACGTCATTTTTTAATATGAAATCTAAAACAACTTACAAATCTTTAAATGAATGGTAAAAAATGATATCCAAAGTCGAAAAATTTTAAGTTGCTTGAAAAATGTTCATGTTTTTTATACTTTAAATGAACATAGCTCAACCACTATTTAGCGATCTTTCAAGGTAGCTATCTGATGTTAAGGGACAATCAATTCTGTAAGTCTGTGTTAAATCTGACCATCGTCGTCTTCACCGTTACAGAGATATAAGGAGTTTTCTAAACCAATTCAATTCGGAGATTTTTTACATAACATAATATAACTTTGAATTGAAAAATCCACTTGTTTTTCGTTAGAAAAAGAAGAAATTACTAGATTGATTTGAAATATTGGCACAGGGAAAAAAAATGTTCCGATTGAAATGTGCTTAATTCTATAGCTGACCACATTTACTGCCGCGCCCACAGATTTTGACCAATGTGTAATTCTTCTAAAGAGAAAATAATGTATTCATTTGACCTAAAGAAGAGCGAAAGTCCGTTTTGTTGAATGTTTTATAAGCACTAGGTTTTCTTTCTGACCCAATATATCGAATCGATCTAGTCATTATTGCTTTTTGAAACGAAAAAAAAGTGGATTTTTCAAATCTAAATTATGTTATGTATCTCCAAATTGAATTATTTTATAAAGCTCCCTATATCTCTGCAACGGTGAAGACGACGATGGTCAGATTTAACACAGGCTTACACAATTGATTGTCCTATGATCACAGACAGCGAGCTTGTGTAAATGTTTAATATTTTATATGAAACTAACAATTTCATATAATATATTGAGTTTATTTCGAAAACTTTGACCGCTGGTAGCGACCCCTAATGTCATTTAAAAATTGCAAAAAAATACAGAAATATTTTCCGTGGTATATACATATTAAAATGACGGGGTGTCGCGCGAAAAAATAAATTTTTTTTAAATAAGGACCACCCTAATGCTTATCTACATACTTATAGCAGGCACGTAGCCAGGAATTTAAGGCGGGGGGCTTTTATATTTCCAATTTTTTGCTGCGTAATAATTTACCTTCTTTCGAAACAATACGTCGATGAAACCGATAGTTGTTACAAAAGTATTCAAAAGTTAGAAACATATAGAATTCTTAAAAGAAACAAATCCGTCAAACAGATTTACCATTTCGCCCAGCGAAATGGACGCCAGCGGTTCGAGGCTCGACCGAAGCGAGAAAATTTAAAGAGAAGTAAGAAAACAAAAGATTTATAATAAAAACATTAAATAAACAAAATATAAATTATATAATAAATAAAATAAATAAAAAAAAATCTAAACACAAAATAAAATGTTCTTTTTTTCTCGGTCGCTGCTGCTAGGCCATTTTCCTGCCCCTTTTCGCTAGCGAAATGACTGGTTAAAGGCGGCGTATAAAAGGACGACCCGCCCCCGTCAATGGCACAAGCATAGTAAGTCGACAGCGTTTTGGATAGCAGATGGACCGATCCCAGCCACCAGGGACGGGTGAAATCGTTGGCTTTGTGGTGGCTCTATTCACTACAGGGTCATTGTTGATTTAATTAATTAATAGTGAAATTATTTTTTTCAAACGATGCATATAATCATTGTATTTGATTATTTGCATACACAACTGCATATTAAATGATTAAAGTTACGAAATAATTCAAAGATAATCGGGATTATTTGTGATTAATGAAAAAATGCAAATTGTATTAAAAAAATAATCCGAATAATTTTTTTGATTATTTTTTGAATAATTTTCATTTTTTCATTTATCGCAAATAATCCCGAATATTTTTGAACTATTTCTTAATCCTCAAAAGCCCTCCTTGGCTACGTCCCTGATATATATCTATTAACATCGCTATTTAAATGTCCTTTGAATGAATGCCAGTTATAATGGAAGCACTCTTATTCAGCTTTTTTTCTGTTGTGTATAGAATTTGTAGGATCAACAGATGTTTTTCCTACTCGTGTGAGAATTTTATCTATTGACAATGTTCAACGGTTGCCACTCGCCCGGAGATTTTAGACCTTCCACTTTTCCTTTATATAATATACATATGAATCTTTCAGCTGAAACAGGAATTCAGTGCACAAAAGGAGGCTTTGAAAACGTCACGTTTGCTCTTGGTTCTTAAGAACACTTTCTGGCACTTTTGGTTGTCTATAACAAGGCAGCATATACACACTACAAGATACCAACAATTCAATCCACAATAACCGATCGACTGCGATTAAAAATATTGCCGGCTGACTGTGTCTCAAGGCAATTCCAATGCGTCAATAATCACCTACAGCTTTTAAGATTGAATTACAATGCAGTTACTATCGGACTAGCCCTATAAAGAATTCCATTCCTGACGAACAAAAATGCAAGACAAAAGAAAGCAAAATGAAAATGAAGAATAACAAGTATCCGTAGAATCTTAATTTAATCTTTCGGAACGTAAATTTTCACTTTATGAGCGCCTCTAACGAGCTTCGTGTTTGGCGGAGAGAATTTCTCTAATCAATTCGTTTGCACATACGCTCAAACATTCCTGCCTATCCGTGTGAAAACTTCTTTTAAAAGATTATGGATTATTTATTCGAAACGAAACGACAGGAAACGACACGACACGAAATTAAATGTCGCAAGAAGGAAGGAGAGCGCTTGGCTGTTGCGAAGCATGCAGAATGTAGAGAATAAAAACAAAATTCTTTGAAGCGCATTCGACTTTGAAAAATGGCAAAGAAATAACTCACTTCGACTTAAGGTCAACCACTTTAAACGGAAATATTGCGCTAGAGAGACACTTCCTTTACCTACATATACACATTGTAGGTATATTTTCCACAAATACGCCCCGCATAGGGCTCTAAAAACAGAACATTTTACTTTAACATAAAGTCTAGTGAAATGTGCTTTTAAAACTTCCATTTAGAGCTAAAAGCCACATCGATTTCGTCTGCGTTATATCGCAATGGTCTGTATTTCGTCGGCGATCGGTGATAGGTCCTAAACATTCCTCTCTCACTCTCTCTCCCTCCCATCGTTTCTCTACCCCTCTTGCTCTCTCTCTCTCTCTCTCTCTCCCCCCCCTCTTTCCCACTCTTTCTCTCCCTATTTTGGCTGATTAACTTGAAAATCGATCTTTAAAACTTAGCCTTGAATACCGCCTTATCTGATTGTTACTACGTTTATGCGTCAGCTATACGCAAATAAAAATAATTCGCAAATAGTTAACTCACTGTTTATACGGCAGTTCAAATACGCAAATAGGGAAACTTTTCAGTGCTGCCCGACTAAAAAATACAATTGCGTGGCAACATATTCATTTGTCGGAAGCCTATGTTTTGCATGGGTTAGTTATACCATATCGTAGAAAATAGGAAAATCGTCAAAAATAAGTGGCAGCACCTTGAGCTTTATTTGCAAATAGCTTCGTTATTCAAGACTTATTTTCGCGACTTGTTTATTTGCAAATAAGAATTCAACTCAGCGTTTATGTGGGGAAATTTGCTGTTTGCAATATTTTTATTTGCAAATAAGGCATACGCATAAACGTAGTATGTGTAAGTGAAAGCACACACACTGCTAAAAATGATCGCAAAATCAAAAGAATAAGAAAAAAGCTTTCAAAAAATCCAACAAATAAAATTGATGGCAAAAAAGTTCAAAGTGTGTCGCACATAAATTCGAAATTCGAAATTTTCAGCCTCAAACTACAAGGGAAGTGAGAGAGCACAATGTTATCGATTCTCGAACCATGGTTAATAAGACTTTATATTTTGAATCATTGTGTACTGTGAGCTTGCCACAAAATATATATAAATAGTTCTCGCCGTCTCTTACGCGAAAATAGTTTAACACTCAAACTTGGAGGATATTTTCTATTAAGGGCAAAACAATATGTTTGGGCCACGATCGAAGGTTGCACGTTTTCTTAGAAATTGGAGGAGATTAGGACGCTCCCGAATATCACACACGTGATATGAGCAGATTCGGACAATAGGATTCAAAAGTTCTTTAATTAATATTATAAAAACTCAAAAACTTTATTTGCACATTCGATGCTTTAAAAATAAATGGAGATTCTCTCCTGATTGTTACGTAAATTTTGGATGCCTTTTGTTAAGGTCCGGCTGTTGTACAATTAGTTTTAACAATATAAAAATAAGGAACTGTACAAAATGGATGCGTTTCCGCTGCTGCCTAGATTCGAACTGAATAATGAATGAATATAAGTAATTGGTTTACAAAGAAAGAGAAAAAGAAACGATTAACGTTCTGGCTCCTAGTGAGCGATCGCCCAGTGCTGCATTGACGTATACATCGCCGGGCCCCTTGCAGCTTGGTGCAATGATTCTATGGAGAGGACGCCCGCGACGGTGACACCGGGCCGGAGACCAAATATCCGAAGATCGAATTTTGCGCCATCGGTCGACCATTTATACGGGGTAGGACTCCAGATTGGATAACCTGGTAATAGATATCACCTCCGAGCACAATTTCGCAGGACGACCGCACATAAAATTCCTCATCCGCCAATTGGACATGATTGAATGACTTGGAGATGTTCCACTTGATAGTTTGTCCGGGGGTGGTGTAGCGCACCGTACTTAGCTGGAGGTTGACTTCGAGTTTGCTATCGGACTCGAAGCGAGGGACCAGAGTGATGGTGCACATTGTATTATCTCCCCAGGTCCACGTCGATAGTCCGACCGTATTTACCCAGTCTTTGGAGATGAGGCTTTGCTCACTGCAGGGATCCACTAAGGCTCGAATCGAATGCCGCCGGTGTTTGAATACTGTTCGCACGGATGCGGTTGGCATGAGGATGGTTGTCCTTTCAATGGAGGTGTTGGCCCAATCTACCACTCGAGATGTCGGATGTGGTGATGGCCCCTTCGACGGTCGCATCCTTTGGCTGGCATGGAGTAAGGAATGGTGTTTTCCCTGGCAGAGACTACAGCGCCCCTGGCTTCGACATTCGTGACGTGAGTGTGAATGCGCAAGACAGTTAAGGCAATAATTAAATCGTGATGCAGATCGCCGGCGGATTTCCACTGTCATTAAAAGAAAATCGGGACAATGTGCCAGCGGGTGATGGCGACTGCACAGGCGGCATCGGTATCGGTGGTCGGTCTTTGATGGCATCGATCTGTCGATTAGGATAAGAACGTGACGATTAGAAATGCATTTTTTTAGTAGTTAATATATGTGAATAGAAGATAGATGTTTAACAGCTAGGAAGAAGTACTAATTTGGAGATAGGCCTAGTGCAAATCCCTTTACTAGTGCGAATGTCGGCGACACGCACTCGGCCGTCTGTCCCTACGTAAACTTTAGTAATGCGACCGAGTCGCCACTCAGTGCTTGGAAGATTATCCTGTCGGATAACAACAAGATCGTTGGCTTTTAAATCTTCTTGTGGTAATTTCCACCGGTGTCGCTTGTGCAATTCCGTCAAATATTCATGTTTCCACCGTTCACATAAGAATGAGTTCATAGCTTGAACTCGTCGCCAACGATTAACGAGTGACAAAGGTTTTTCATGAAGAGAGGGCTCGGCTATAGAAAGAAGAGGTCCACCAATGAGGAAATGACCGGGAGTTAGTGCTGCGAGATCCAGGGGATCTGAAGATTGGGGACTGAGTGGTCTTGAGTTGAGACAAGCCTCAATTTTTGCTATTAGGGTCTGAAATTCTTCGAATGAGTATTTTAAGAGTCCAGCGGATTTGCGTAGATGTAATTTGAAGCTTTTAACGCCTGCTTCCCACAATCCTCCCATATGAGGCGCTCCTGCCGGAATGAAGGTCCAGGAAAGATTATAGTGGGCATATTGTGCAGTAATTGCACCTTGAGCTGAATTGATAAAACTTGCAAAGTCCTCGCGCAGAGTCCTTTCTGCTCCCACGAAATTTCGCCCATTGTCCGAGAAGATTTGCGACGGACATCCTCGACGGGCGATAAACCGAGCGAACGCTGCAAGAAAAGTTTCAGTACTGAGATCTGAAGTTGCTTCCAAGTGGATGGCCTTTGTACTAAAACATACGAAAATGCAGACATAGCCTTTCGACAGACGATGCCCGCGACCGCTGAATGATTTAATGTCAAATGGGCCAGCAAAGTCGGTACCTGTGACGGTAAATGGCCTTGAAAATGTACTTCTTTCTGCAGGCAAGGCGGCCATAAGTTGCGTTTGTTGTTTCTTTCGTTCAAGTATGCATTGATGACAGTGGTTAATGGTCGATTTGATCAAGTTACGAACGGTAGGAATCCAGAATTCGCATCTGATTAATCGGAGCATTAAAGCATTTCCACCATGAATCGAAATCTTATGCACGAACCGTACTAGGAGCTTGGTGAATTGGCAGTTGTAAGGAAGAATTATAGGATGGCTTTCGTTGAAGCTAAGAGATTTCGAAGAGGTGAGACGACCGTTGACTCGTAGGATCGAATCTTGGTCCAGACAAGGGTTTAACGGGAGCAGACTGCTTTTGGAAGGTAATGATCCTTTGTTTTTCAAACTGTCAATTTCGTTGGTATAATGAAGCCGTTGCGTGAGGCTGATGAGACGTTTTTTGATGAACGCGATTTCAATCGGTTGTAGATCTTGGCTGAAGAAAGGGACCTGAAAGGGGGTAGATTTGTGAGTCTTATGTAGGAATCGAAAGCAATACGCCAAAACACGTAAGGCACGCGAAAAGCACGAGAATCTTTCTAAGATGTCCTCCGTTTCAGCGACTGATGAGAAATTGGTTTTCACGGGCCGTTTCTCCAGTGCCGTCGACCATTCAGGATTCGATGTAGGAGCTAGCCAAGTGTGATCTGCATGCGTAAGCCAGGTGGGCCCATGCCACCACAACCTCGAAGATGTTAGATCTTGTGGTGAACACCCTCGGCTGGCCAGATCAGCGGGATTATCTTCTGATTTGACGTGGTTCCAGAACACGATGTCTGTTCGTTCGAGAATTTTAGATACACGGTTGGCTACGAATGATGACCAAGTACATGGTGGTTTTCGCAGCCATGCCAGTACAATGGTGGAGTCTGTCCAACAGTAGATGTTTGCCAGATTTATCTGGAGTTCGCGGCTGATCGCACTCACCATTTCTGCAAGCAAGAGGGCTCCGCTGAGCTCTAGTCTAGGCAATGAGAGGCTTTTGATAGGTGCTACTCTGGTCTTTGAATATATTAGAGAGCTAGAAAAATCATGCAAATCGGTTTGAAATCGCAAATATATACATGCTGCATACGCCTTTTCCGACGCATCGCAGAAAGCATGTAATTCAGCCCGTTGATGTGGTACATATTTCGTCCATCTAGGGATTTCGATTAGTTCGATGGCTGGTAGATTTTCCAAAAAGAGTTGAAATTGAGCACTTAGAGTCTCTGGGATGGGATCATCCCAATTCAGGTTGCAAAGCCATATCTTCTGCATGATGATTTTTGCCGATACAATGACGGGAGCGAGCCAACCAGCAGGGTCGAACAATTTGGCGATCGAGGACAAAACTTCTCTTTTGGAATAGGATTCCTTGTAGGTTATCAGTTGACAGTGGAAGTAGAACTTATCCGAAATCGCATTCCATCGAATTCCCAGTGCTTTGGTGTTGCTAGCTTCTTCTAGGATTAAAAAATGTTGATTCAATAGATGTGTTTGTGGGATGTCAGCCAAAATCGCCTTGGAGTTAGAAGTCCATTTCCGTAAGGAAAAGCCGGCATTTTGTAGCGCATCGGACAATTGACGTCTCGATCTTAAGGCAGTCTCTACATCATGGCCCCCAGCGAGGACGTCATCCACGTACATGTGATTTTTCAAGATGGACGCCGCCAAGGGATGTGAGTTCTCCACATCGTGGGATAGTTGAAGAAGAGTGCGGATAGCTAAATAGGGGGCACAGTTGACGCCAAAGATAACGGTTTTTAGCTCAAAATCTTGAATGGGATCTCGGGGTGACTGTCGAAATAGAATCCGCTGAAAAGGAGTATGTTTAGGGTCCACCAGGATTTGCCGATACATTTTAGTAATATCGGCATTAAAGACGAACTTGAATAAACGCCATCTGATTGTGAGGAATACAAGATCCGTCTGGAGCGAGGGTCCTACGTGGAGAATGTCATTGAGACTGAGTCCATTCGATGAAGGCTGAGAAGCATTGAAAACGACGCGTAGCCGGGTAGTCAAACTGTCTTCTTTAATGACTGCATGATGGGGCAAGTAATACTGCATGACTTTGTCGTCGGATGAAGAGTTGGATGCCAGGGACATATGGCCTAGTGTAGCATACTCCTCCAAAACAGCATCGTATTCGACCTTAAGTTCAGGTCTTTTGCAGAGCCTAAGTTCGTTTCGGATGAACTGGTTGAACGCTTGATTTCGTGACGTTCCTAGGTTGATTTGGTGTGGAAAATCATCCTTAAATGGTAATTGGACGATATAACGTCCTTCTTCGTTGCGGCGCGTAGTTGTGGAGTAGAGCGTTTCGCACAATTGCTCGGAATCGGACAGCATCTTCTGTTGAGGTATTTGCTCTATCTCCCAAAATTGCGCAATTTGCTGATCGAGAGATACTTCCGTGAAGTACGACACAAATGAAGTAGGCTCTACGCCTGCAGAATTTGAGACAGGCCCCGTAATGATCCATCCAAATATAGTTTCCTGCGCCAATAGCGAGCCAACCACGTTCCTTTGAACTCCATGTAGCAGAATGGAAGGGTAGACATCGCCGCCAATCAGCATGTCGACACTCGAACCTTTATGGAAGGTGGGGTCTGCCAAACTTAGGTGCTGGAGCTGTTGCTCGATTCCATCTGCAGATGAAAAGCTGGGAAGATCTGAAGTTAAAGTGGAGACGACCATGGCGGAAGTCTCAATCCGTATGCGGGGGTCGAGTGAAGTACCGATCGTCAGATTGCATGCCTTATGACTTTGTGCCGAAATGGTTCTGTTGATGCCTAAAATATGGGCGTGGATTGATTTAGTTGGAAGCCGGAGGAGCCGTTGAAAACGTTCTGACACAAGAGTGACTTCCGATCCGGGGTCGATTAATGCTCGAGCGGTATAAGCGACTTCGTTGTGAATGATTTGCACCAATGCAGTACCAAGCAGTACTTTTTTAGGATGTATGTGGAAACAGGAGGGAATATGGGATAATCGATTATTGTTACAGGATGATTGGGCTCCAGCTATAGGACTGAGCGTGTAGGGGGGACTTTGATGGAGATGATTAGAAGTGGACTGTATTTGATGAGAGTTCGCCAGCGGCGAAGAAGAAGAACAGGCAGTTGAAGAGGTTGGTAAGGAGGCCATAGTAGATGGGACGGCAGAAGTCAGTGTCGACGTAGAAGGATTGGCACCGGAAGCGTTTGAATCGTCTCGATGTAGAAGCGTATGATGCTTTCGGTGGCACTTAAGACAGGTGTGGGTGCTTTTACAATCCTTAAACACATGTGAAGCTGCGAGGCAATTTGTGCATAGCCGCAACCGCTTGACCGTTGATGCCTTATCGCTCGAATTCATCTGATGGAACTTGGAACACGCTCTAATCGAATGGGGTTCTGAGCACAGTTTACATTGGGTCGTGGCAGAAGAAGCGTTCGTATGAAAGGACTGCATTCCGGTTGACTTCGTGGAAAAAGGGGATCCTTTTTGCGCGGGAGTTGGTTTACTTCGTATATCGGAATACGCTTCCAGAGCTTTGAATCGTAGAGTCAAGAATTTGTCCATATCACTCCAACAAGGAACTGCAGATTTATCGCCGATTGATTGTTCCCAGAGAGCAAGAGAGATGTCTGGCAATTTTGAAGAACACAGAAAAACCAGAATGGGGTCCCAACTATTCAGATCTACCTGATATTGAGTGAGAACAGAAAGACAATTGTTAATTAATCTCTGTAAATCTTTAAGTTGGGTTCCGGTTTCCTTTGACACCGTAGGCAAATTAAATAGTATTTTAAGCTGGCTGTTGATGAGAATGCGTTTATTTTCGTAGCGATCGTTCAAATTCTTCCATGCTTGGTCAAATCCTTCATTTGTCAAAGGGGATTTCTTCACGATTTCTAACGCTTCTCCACTAGTTTTCTTCAAAAGATGGAACAATTTCTCAACTCGGGTGAGCTTAGAATTCTGGATGTAAACGGCCGTAAATATATCGCGAAAAGAGGGCCAACCAATGTAGTCTCCTTTGAAAACCTCAGTATCACACGGGGGTAAACGTATATTTGAGGTAATTATTTCGTCGGCAGCTTGAGTAGATGATTGAATATTGGATGTCTGCAGAGTCATTTCAACAGACAGTTCGCTTATTTTTGCTAGACAACGGACATAAGCCTTGTAAGCACTATTATATTTAGTTTTAACGACGGTTGTGCTAGCTAGATCTGGTGTCTCAAGAGAACTCAAGCTAACAAGGCACTTTTGATAGGCATTTTTCACCTCCAACCAGATCGCTTTAACTTCATCTCGTTGTACTTCGAGCGAATATATAGTATGGTTCGCTGGTGTGACGTCATTGAATTCTACTTCGAACTCAATCAAGTTGTCAGAAGCAAGCGTAAAAGACTCGACAACTGCCATCGTTGGATCAAAAATTGAAAGCCGAGGGTATTCCTCCATCAACAAACCTTAAGGAGAACTATTCGCTAACGCAGCTTTAAACAAAAAGTCCCTTTTTAAATTTTGTTATTGTAATTCAACAGTTTATTTTCGATTTTATTCACTTCGCGCATGAATGAAAGGTAAGCACGTATATTCAATATGCTTACGGCGTGCAGATTATATTAAAGTATTCGCAACCGTATAAATACGTACTCTTCGTAGTGTACATTGGGCGTAAGACTTACATCAAAATATTCGCACCGTATAAATGCGTACTTTTCGTAGTGTACATTGGGCGTAAGACTTACATCAAAATATTCGCACCGTATAAATGCGTACTCTTCGTAGTGTACATTGGGCGTAAGACTTACATCAAAATATTCGCACCGTATAAATGCGTACTTTTCGTAGTGTACATTGGGCGTAAGACTTACATCAAAATATTCGCACCGTATAAATGCGTACTTTTCATAGGGTGCGAACGGATTCTAACGACGACTGCACTCGTTCTCGCCTTGCTTTAATAGTATTGAGGTGTAAATTTGTAAATGAGTATGTATATGTGATAGGTTGAAAATGATAATGCGTTTATTGAATGGATGCCTTGAGGTTAGGATTCCCCTTTGAGACAACCAATTGAAATCGAAGAGCCGAGATTATAGAAGGGGTTTTGAACCGAATAAACCTGAATAAGAGGCACAAATAGTGCAGAAATATATATAGGAATCCACTCTCCAAGGAATGGACTTGGCAATGGATGATGAAGCTACATATGTAGATAGATATATAGATGAAATTAAAAAGGGTTGTACTCACTTGATGTGTTGGACAAACCAAGATAGATTGTAGCGGTGGAGGGGATGTAGGTGTTGCAGCTCGGAACAACAGCAATAGCAGCGACAGCAGCAGCAGCAGTCGTATGGATGTGAAGAACCGGTGAATTCCTTATCCTAGAGCTCCGTCACGTGGTGTTCGATTGGGTCGATCGTAGAACGAAAAATAGAGGATGATTCCAATTGGGTCGAGCGGGCGATCCGGCTCGAAGGACCAATCAATGTTTGGGCCACGATCGAAGGTTGCACGTTTTTAGAAATTGGAGGAGATTAGGACGCTCCCGAATATCACACACGTGATATGAGCAGATTCGGACAATAGGATTCAAAAGTTCTTTAATTAATATTATAAAAACTCAAAAACTTTATTTGCACATTCGATGCTTTAAAAATAAATGGAGATTCTCTCCTGATTGTTACGTAAATTTTGGATGCCTTTTGTTAAGGTCCGGCTGTTGTACAATTAGTTTTAACAATATAAAAATAAGGAACTGTACAAAATGGATGCGTTTCCGCTGCTGCCTAGATTCGAACTGAATAATGAATGAATATAAGTAATTGGTTTACAAAGAAAGAGAAAAAGAAACGATTAACGTTCTGGCTCCTAGTGAGCGATCGCCCAGTGCTGCATTGACGTATACACAATAGAAGAGAAAAATAGAAAATAGAGCACAGTTTTAACGATAAATTGCCATCCGATTCGGTCATACATCGCACAATGCCCACATCTGACTGTACGTATTTACTAACCACGATAAAAATATATGGAAAAACCACAATGCACAATCGAAACAAACGAAAATTGCTGAAATTCTTAAATAAAAAATTATCCAGTCACCGTTGTTTAGCTTTGAATAAAATAAAACTGCTCCCTTAAATGCCTTTCGTTTTTTCCTCGCAATTGAACAAATTGTGAGTAGCCGGCTTCATGTGTCCACTTACATACCTAATTTTGCCAACGGAAGGAGCTTTCATTTCCTCGTACGCACCATTAACTTCCGGTCAAGGCAATAGCAGCAGCAACAGCAACAGGGAAAGCAGAAGGAATAGGAAAAGCGGGGGAAAAATGGAATTCCAATGCGGCTCATAAAATTAATGTCGAAGGTTAAGTAAAAAACATAAGTACCTACAAATAACAGAAAACAATGCACGATTAAAGATATCGAAAGAAATGGAGAAAAAAATTTCCCCTTAATAAGACAATTTCCCACCAATGTGCAAACCAATAATTTGTTTATCAAAATAATTGTTCTACAAATCCCATTGATTTCTTTCACAGAGTCGACTCAAAACAAAAACGAACAAACAAAAAACGCAAGATAGTGCTGTTCAACTTAAGCGCAGTTATGTTGTAACCAAAACGAAAAAAAAAACAACAAGTTAATTCATCTCCCACTGCTGTCTATTTACCCAGCAAACATACATATTCGGAGTGCTCAGAAATATGAGTCCGAAATGAATCGAAAATATATAGAATATAAGAGGCTCATATTTATGAGTCCGAAATAAGTCAGAAATACTTATGGGGAATTCCATAGAATCATGACATGAAAATTAAAAAAAAAAAATCCATAAAATTGAAATTTTGGCACTGCTAAGTTATTGTAGAAATATTGTAATTAATATCAAATAAAAATATGACATATTTGATTTGAAGACTTTTAACACAGCTGACAGCGAAAATTGTGGCATATAAAAGAATTACAATTTCAGAAGTAAAACAAGTAAGAAAGCTTAAGTCGGTCAAGCCCGACTTTGAAATACCCAGCGTCCCGGCAGTGGGCGGGCCACATAAATTATTTCCCTTCACCTTTCATTTGCCTTGGTGAACCTATGTTGCGAATTTGAAGCGTCAACGCCTATTAATTCGGAAGTTACGAAAAATCTCCATTTGTGGGCGTGGCAGTGGGCGGGCCATATAAATTTTTTCCCTTCACCTTTTATTCGCCTTTGTCAACCTATGTTGCGAATTTGAAGCTTCTACGCCTTTTACTTCACAAGTTACGATAAGCCCTTATTTGTGGGCGTGGCTCACTGAGGGCGGCGTCCATTTTTTTCCAGGATATGTCCCTTTTCGTAGTTTACCAGTACACCAAATATCAATGGAATGTGTTGAGTGGTTCGCAAGTTACAAGCATTTTACTGAAAACACATTATATTCATTTGTGGGCGTGGCAGTGGGCGGATGTCTCCCATTTTTACTTAGGATCATACTCGGATCCCGATATACCTGTGTGCCAAATTTCGACTTGATTGGTCCAGCCGTTTCGGAGGAGATCCGACCACGGACGGACGGACAGACGGACAGACGGACAGACGGACAGACGGACGGACGGACGGACAGACGGACATGTCTAAATCGATTCAGTTTTTGATCCTGATCATTTCTATATATACAAGGTGTCCCGTTAGGTAGTACATTCCTTTACAGGGGTGGTAGGTGAGTCCAAGATGAACAAAAAATCGTAAGTGAGGTGGGGGTCCCAAATGCACCCCTGAGGAGTTATAGGGCCTTAAAGTTTTTTGGCACTAAGTCCAGAAAAACAATTCTCCCACGCTAGTGGCTTACTGTAGAAAAACTTCCCTCTAGCCCTTGGAGGGGAAATTGTATTGTAACCAGAACCACACTAAGGTAAATTTTTCATAACAAGAATCAATGTATACCCTATAGGGAAAGTATTCAAAATCCTTGAAAAATGCCAGTGCATGCAAGGAAAAAACTTAGATAGTAAGAGGGAAATAGAAATAAGATACATGTAATTATATTACTTGGGCAAATAAAAAAAGGCTTACTGTAGAAAGAAATATGTTATGCGGTTTGAAAGCCAATTGTACAGGCTTTTGGGCAAAATTGAATTGATGGTCAAAACTGCAGTTATTGTGTGAAAAATAAACGCTCAAAGTAAAACATTCTGAAAAACTTTTAAATTATTTTACTTTGGGAGCCATTTTGGTATGGAAAAGGTCCAATTAACATATGCTTTTTGAATTTTTTTTTAAATCTTCGATCAATTTACTTCAAATCTGTGGTACATTTGTTATACCTTATTAGCGGTTTAACTTCAGGAAAAATAGGATTTAAAAACGAACTTCAACTTTTTTTTATGTGATGAAATTCTTAAAAGAGCAATCTTTTGCTTACAATGGCCAGCCAGCAATTTCTTATTTAAGACAAATTTTGGTTTAAAATTATACGTACTTTAACCGCTTACGCTGGGTATATAATATATATATATATATATTCAGCGTTAATAGCGAAAATGATGACAATAAATTAAATGCTTTGCATCATAATCTACTAAATCTATTTATTTTAATTTTTTTTTTATTATACTTCCATGCATTGTAGAACTACAATCAACTTTCTTTCTTACGGGCTTATATAACAATCGCATATTGCGCGGGGTACTAATTCCTAGTAACGCGAGCTGCCGCATATTATTTATTTATTGATCAACAGCAGCAGTGTTTACGCAAAACTTTTTTGTTTTAAGCTCTTCATTCTAGTGGCTCTGGGAAAGCGTAGGGGATGCGTGCTATGCCCTTGATCCCAGGGTCTGAGGTTCGATTCCCGGCACAGGCGAAAGGGACTGTAACGCCGATTAAACGGCCTAAGTGGCAGCCACTTCAACCTACCCTATCTACCTAACGAGAATTGTGATTTTGTTTTTAATTACTAAAAAACTAAAAATGGACTAATTTTTTAACAATTAAAACAAAACAACAAAAAATTAAAATGGTTTTGAAGCTGTTTTTTTTTTTACAGCTTCGCCTTCGGTCTTCGGCCGAAGTTTAAACCAATGACCGAATTTCGGCTCTACTTTTAAGTAATAAATGAAAAAAAAATCCATTCGGTATATGACTTTGGGCACATACCAGGACGATCTGCGTAAATAGAGAAGCACGTTCATTTTGCACTCCTAAATGACCTCATTTTGAGGACTCACACTCCGTAATAGGTTTTATAAATGACTAATTTATGACTCCAAATGTTTGCTGGGAATGTAATCGCGTAGGTATGTTTTTATCAGCATTGCCAGACTACAATTCTTGCAAAGTGTGACTTTTTCAAAATGTATCAAAAAATTGCGGTTTAAATTTGGAGGGGGAGAGGGGGGGGGTTATATTTCCAATTTTTTGCTGCGTAACAATTTACATTCTTTCGAAACAATACGTCAATGAAACCGATAGTCGTAACAAACGTATAAAAATGTAAGAAACAGAACTCCAAAAGAAGAAGCACTATGGTGCTATGGATGCGTATAAAAGTTGCTGAAAATTTTATAACTTAAACCTTAATACGCGCAGGCGGGTGCAACATCCTTAAAAATGGCAAGTTAAAAAAAAGTTGCATACTTCTCGGCTAGGTACACCTGTGATTGATATGCATCAATATGATTTTTCTGAATAGTCATGTCATGTGAATTCGTGTAAAAATCAACAAAAAAAGAATAAAATATTGTCTAATCCTGCAGAAAACTCTAACCACAGTCCAAATTTTCCCTAATTCCACTGAAAAACCTAATCCAAATAAAAAGGATATTTCCGACTGCGGCCCCAGAAAGGGGTTTTAAAGCTTTGATTACCATTTGATAGGTATTTTTTCAAATCACTGTAGAACGCATTTTTAAGGTTCCTGTTACGAAGTGTCCTTAAGATATTCTTGATAAAAAAATTTTTTGTTAATGGTAATGATGTTCTCAAATGCTTTTTTCGCCATCGCACGTGAATTCTTCTAATCCCACGAAGACAAATGTCATTGAAAGTATCCTACGAATTGTCTTGCATACCGGCTCCAAAGTCACCCTGACAATCACTGATTTTGTCAGGGGGACTTTTCCTGCTGGGTATGAGCACACCGAGATGTTGCTGAATGATGTTTTTGTTCGAAGTTTTTGGAAAAACACTTGATGAGTTTTCACTTTTGAGCTTACGTTTTCTCTAGATAAAACGTCTTAGACGCCCCTAAATTTATTTACATATTGCAAATCTTCATCCATCCTTTAATAAAATCAATTTTTACTTGAGTTAACCCTTTCGAGACGGGTCTCGAATAGAGGTATAATCAACGGAATACATAAGTAATATCCGTTACGAAACGGTTAAGCCGTCCAAATTCTCGTATATAGCAGAGCAACAATTTCAACTGGACAGATTTTGAGGCAAAGTAAAGCAAAAAAAAAAGTAAGATAAAAAATGCTCATGAAATGGAAATTTGTGGAAATTGTCAATCAAAATTCTCTTTCACTAAAATCATTCATCTTCCATATCTATGCACAAGCGAAAGAGCTTCTATGCCAATCGTTGTTCATACATTCCATACTATAAAACTTTGACGTACACACTTTTGTAATTCCATTGATTATGATGCCTACTTCTTGACATTTTGCAATTCGAAGTCCGATGCACTCACAACGGCTGTTAACGTTTCGTTTCCCAATAAACACAAATGCGATAACGAGTTCGAAACGAATTCACTGAATGCGATTCGCGCTCTGCGATATCGAGTCGAATTCGATTCGAATTCGTTGAAATATTTGTGCTTATTGGGTACGAAAATTTAATTCTCGAAAGTAGTTTTGTTAATCTGTTCATTGACATTTCAATTCGGGAAAGACGGCGTAATGGATAAGCAGATGACCAGAAATCGAGAGGTTCGTGGTTCAAATCCCACAGCGGGTGGATTCCAAAGCGTGATTACAAGCGTTGGAACTTGTTTTTTATTTTTTATTTTTTTTTTTACCAAAATAGTCATATAATAAGACTCTTATTTGAATATTACATTTAAAATAAAAAGTTAATGATTTGAAAGAAATTACATTTTTATTCGAAAACAATTCAAAAATGAAAACAAAACTCGATTCGCCTACGATTCGTAAGCGATAAAAAATTCGATAAAAATACGAGTCGCGTAAAAAAGTGACTCCCTCACGAATTCGAATTCGATCCGAACTCGCCGCGAACACTCGAGAAGAGTTTGCACGTCAAAAATGAATTCCATTCGATTTTGGTTCAAGCTCGTTGTGCTTATTGGGATATAGCAAATGCATGAAAATGTGTAAATATTTTCCTTTTTCGAAAAGCACATTGCACAATCACAACCACAACCGCACTAACACTCACACTCAGACAATTCTATGCAAGTTTCAAGTACGATTTTCCTTGACTCCATGGAGTAGCACAGAAAAATGAATTCACTTGAATTCGTAATGAAAATTATGACCCTGCATTTATAGCATGGCTGGCATTCATACCGTATCATTCATCTTATATTTCCGTTACGAAATGCTAACATCACTTAACATCCATTTGGAGAGGAAACCGCAAGGACTTGTATACGTTATGTACAGAATTTGTCGGTATTTCTCATGAAAAGAAGATATTCATTGCAAAGTATGATTTCGAATATGATATGTATATATATGATATGAATAATATTTTATATAGATATGTACGTATATTATTTTTTCTTGTATGATACAGTGGAGACTCCGCTTTGTAGCACTTCTCTCAATATCGACTTTGTGAATGGCGGTGAGATGGGTTTTTCTCTCTACTTTATTTAGTCAAATCTCTTATCTGGGCCGTACCGTCTCCGGGGCACTTATACCATCTGCATTCCGAAAGTTGGGTCCAGAAAGTCCCGCCTCAACGATGCCATCCTTCATTTTGGCGCGATTAAGTCGAGTTAAAAAAATTTTTAAATAAGCTTCAATGTACAAATCTATGTATAATATACATCATACGAAATTTAACTTTTTTTATGTGATGAAATTCTGCAAAGAGCAATCTGTAGCATACAATGGCCGGCCAGCAATTCCGGTACATATAAGACAAATTTTGTTTTAAGATGATGCGAAGTTTAACTGGAAAAATGGGTTTTGTTTTTGCTGAGCTTAATTGAATTGAATAATTTAATTTCGTTTTTAAATTCCTTTTCTTCGATGATTAAAAGGCAAAGAAAATGTACTACGGTTTTAAAAGAAATTGAACTCCTCAGGGGTACATTTGCGCCCCCCCCCCCCTCACCCCTTCCATTCGATTTTTTGTTCGTCTTGACATCCTCTATCACCCTGCTCCGGATGCACTAGCTCTCGTGAATAACCCTGTATAAATGAAAGAGAATGCCGAATCACTAAATATTTATTGAAGCCTTCAGAATTTAGAGTTCAAAAATGCTATAAATTTGTATACTTTTTTGAGATTTTAAAAACAGGAGTCTCAAAGTAGTAGGTATATGTTTAGTTTTCGCAAGCACAGTTTAATAAAAGAGCCATTTTTTAGGTCAGAAATGAAACGTTTTATGGAAAAAAAAATTTGAAGAATTATTTTCGCAGTGTAAAAGAAGTCAATTAATGTTATTAACTTTGAGTGCATGAAATGGTCTGGCGGACTGCGGCATCATGAAAGGAATTTTCAAATTTTGTTCATTTCTCAATTGGTCCCATCTGAAACACTGCAGGGACCAAATTTTTCAGGTTTCAATTTTGAATAGTCTTTGAAATATCCTTGAAAATACTCATGCCCTTCCTTAACCGGTCAGACCTCTTCTATTAAATTGATTTTTAAACGAAAGCATGGATTGTTTAAAATTATTACTGCAAAAAATTTTACTCGAAAAGGCGCAATAAAAGATTTGAAAACTACAATTTGTTATGAGTTTTATTTCAGACTTTAAATCGTTTGTCCTTGCCGAGCAAAGAAACTAACTTTTGGGATTATAAATGAAGCTCAAATTATACTGTTGTGCTCAATTTTTTATACCCAACACACTCTGTGTCGAGGGTATATTGCGTTTGTGTGGTTGTGTGTAACACCCAGAACCAGTTGAGATAGACCATACAAAACATATATAGCGTCACCAGGAGATTCGATTTAGACATGTCCTTCCGTCTGTCCGTCTGTTTATATACAGTTATCTTATCGAAGGAGTTGAGCTATCTTGACAAAATTTGGTATGCGTGCTCACGGGGACATGAGTAAGAACAAGTTGTAAGAGTGGACCCGATCGGACCATTTTTAGGGGTACCTCTAGTACTACGGTCTGTTATGAAAATCACAAAAACTGCTCTAAAATCGAAGTTTTCAAGATATTTTGATGAAATTTGATATTTGAACATGTTTAAAGTCATTTAATACGATTTTCAAAAATTGATAAGTGGGCGTGGCAGAAGGCCGTTTTTCGTAAATTGCGTCCTACACCCGAAATTCAAATGGGACTTGAACGAAACTTAGCACTTTGGGTTCCTTTCTAGCCGTAAACGCCCTCGTAATAAAAATTTCCTTGATCGGTCCATTATTATAGGGTACCTCCAGTACTAGGGTCTGTCACAAAAATCCCAAAACTGCCTCAAAATCGGACTTTTTCGAAATATTGCAATGAAACTTAGAATTTGAGCGTATATTTGAGCCTCGGATTAGAATTCAAAAAAATTGGAAAAGTAGGCGTGGCAAAGGGGCGGTTTTCATAAATAAACTTAACAAAAGTCGGTATATGGGGCCTCTATGGCCTTAAACACCTCTTGATATAAAAACTTATTTGAACATGTGTGTCTGTGTCGGGTATTTAATTGTCAGGCTCGCCTGACTATAACACCCTTACTTGTTTATAATACAAATAGTCTTAAGGAAGTCATAACGTTTACTGGGCTAAATCCCTATGAGTGTTCTGATTTGATTACATGCATCGATGCTTTGAAAATTAAAAGTTTTTTTTTATTTCAAAATAAATAAATTGAAAAACACAAAAAAAGAATATCGAAGAAGATCGACCACCATAAACACCGTCTTAACTTTCTAACTCATATTACGTTAACTCCTAATCGGGAACTTACAATGCTTGGTATCCATTCTCAAATAATAATCTATGTAATTGGTTCTAGAAAATGTTCACAACTGCTTCTATCCAAAATTACAAAATTCCACAAATCCAATTGATTTGAAGGTGAAATTATTGAAATATTTTATTTTCATTTTTTTGTATATATGTTTTCTTTTTTGTTTTTCCAACCAACTGTCTTGTCTCCGCACGCACTGATGGAATGCACATATCCCGTAATCCAGCAGTATGGAGAAAAGTAGAGTTTACTTATGAAAAATGTAAAGAAATCCCTCTATTTACTTAACAAAAAAACAAGAAAGAAAAAAAAACCTGCTGAAAGCACTTTTGCGAGATCGATAAACATAAGAACGACAAAATTAAATGATATACCTACATATATATGTATATGAGAAGATGAAGTCTTTCGATACGCACTGCATGTACTCGTAAAAGTGTACCAGCTAAGTGGGGAAAAATTATATTTCCTATCAAATTCTCTAAAATTCGTTAAACAAGGTGAGTTATTCGACAAATCTATCTCTGCAGATAACATATGCCAATCGATTGCATTTTATCTGCGATAAAATGGCGTGTTCTTTACGTCTAGTGCGGGCTTATTGTCGATGTAATCCATGAAGGCAGCTAGAAGCGCTTAAAGGGCCGCCGTAACTTGAGTAAAGACTTGCCATCGCTCGGAATGGCGATTTCATCGAACAATTCGATTTGGATAAAGAAGCCTTTGAGACTTTAATGCTGAACGTACGAGTACCTAGTTACGCCCCTTATTGTATTTTAAGACTGAAATCACAATGCGAATCTGACTGACCACATTTTCGTGGATGCTTCATAAAAATAAGCCGCAAAATGGATATAATTTCGCCTTACTGACTTAACAAGCGAAAAAAAGAAACCGAATCATTGTCATTTTAATTTCGTGTTCCGCGTTTAATATCTTACATTATTCAAATTTTACGCCCCAATTTAAATCAGTTTCACGGCATCAATTAATTCGATAGGAGAGACAAATACGGGCAGTTTTTAGATTAGGAGACTTTCACAGCGGCTTACTTTCGTAAGTAGTCATGAATGAAGTAGTCGTCAGAGTCATGAATCGGTATCATGAAAGCAATGAAAGGGTCTTGCCGGTTGAGCAAAGAAAGGCATGCGGCATCATGAAAGGAATTTTTAAATTTTGTTGATTTTTCGAATGGTGCCATCTAAAAACACTGTACACCGAGAAAAATAACAACAGTTAAATCAACTAGTTAGAACAGTTAAAGTAAGAGTGGTCAAATAAACTGTATTCTGCGTTAAATGCACTGAAAAAGGCAGTCAAATGAACAGTTGAAAAACAGTTACTTTTTATGTTCAAATTCGCTTTCGTTCACTTAGACGTATAAGTTCGCATTCTGATCAACCGTCTCCGGAGGTGTCGATAGCTCCCCTATCGGAATTTAGGAAATCAGATTGAAAAAAAATATATTTGACAATTAGTTGAAAAGCAATTAGTTGACATACCATACATGAACTTTAATATAATGTATTAAATCTGAATATATTCGATCTCTTCGTGGCGTAGCGCATAGCGATTGCGCTTAGCAATCCGAAGGCTGGAGTTCGAATCCTGTTGCAGACAGAAATAAGATGTGGAAAAATTGGGAATTGAAAGAGTCAGGTAAATTTTAAATACAAACTAAAGGAGAAAAGAAGCTGCCAACCATACCGTGAAGTTTGCCATCCTTTCTTCAAATACGTCATACACAAGCTCTTTGAAAAACTCCTTTAAGTTCCACTGAAACCTTTCTTTTTTATAATTTTGAATAAAAAGTTTGGTTGAAAGGATATTCCTCTAAGTTTTTTCATTATTATTTAAATGTTAGGTATATTATTACATACTTTACCACAAAAAAAAAAAAAAAAAAAAAAAAAAACCTTGTCTGAACGGGGATTTGAACTCACAGACCTCGGATTGTTAGACAGACTGGAAAGAAACAACTTTGAAATCATTCAAAGAAAAATTAAAATAATATCAATTTAAAATAAACTGATTTTTAACTAATTTAAAAGATATCCAGATTCAGACAATTGACTTTGCCGTAGGACATCGCCATGCTAAAAAAGTTAGTTTTCTCCATGGGAAAAAGTCAGAGTTTAAATTAATTGTCACTCTAAATCAATCAGTTGTTCTATTAATTTAAAATTAGTTGAAATTCCTAAAGGGTCAGTGCTTTAAACTGTGACTCGACAGTCGTGAGCTTCGGGGTTCTATCCCTGCTGGCGGCGGGAATTTTTCTGAATTTTTGTTTTATTAAATTTTTTTTTTCTGTTCAGAGTGTAGTTGTTTTTGAAAGACAAAAATTTTCTCCTAAATTTTTAAGGTTTTAATTTATTTAATTTTTTTTTAATGGTTCATTTTCAAGCAAAAAATTTTGGGAGTGAAACAATTCCTTAAGCACGTTCCCCAAGTACTTTTACGCGTTATTATCAAATCCCACCCCCAAACGATCACCAAAAAAAGGACGCACTGTGTAATTAAGGCTCTTAGAAGATCCAAGCTGTGTGGATCTAAAATTCTTGCTCAGAATGTTCTTAAATGGATAAAGCTACAAGAGCGAACAGATTTCTGATTATTGGAATTATTATTACTTAATATATATATGACCACAATTTAAGATGGTCAATTTAAGTATCTTCGGTTGCACTAAAAATAACAAATAAAAACCTCGAAGATTCCATTAGACCACATATTTAGTATAAACTTTGTTTTTGGTATTTTTTTTTTTTAAAGCGATAAAACTCGGGAAATGGGCTTTTACAATTTCCTCCCATGACACAGTGGGATCGGATAATACATTTGAATGTAAGAACTTTACGGAGTGTTCGCAGAGTGATGAAACTCGGCACTGAAGCTTATCTCAATAAAATTAAGAAAAATATGAAGTTTCATCAAAATCGGTCAAGCCCACACCCCACACCCCATACAACTCTAAATAAATTTTTAATGTACAATTTTTTCCTTTGGTCCGAATGTCTTTAATTTTTGCACAGAGCTTACAATTAACGCAAGGAAAATATTCTGAAGTTTTCATAAAAATTTGATTTCGTTAGAGCACACATTTTGTATGAACTTTTGTTTTCAAATGAATTTTTCATATGAAAAATTTTTACCCTAAAAGTATACTTCTTATTACATTGCAAGATTGTATGAACTTCATTGGAAAATGTTAACATATTTTACTTCAGTAATTTTTGTGGGCCAAGTGGTTTTTGAAAGTTAATATTATGACGAAATTAACAGTATAAACGATTTCCAAAACAAAGTGTTTTTAAGGGGTGGCATCGTGCTCTGAAAACGCCAAAAAAACAAGATTTTTTTGTATGGGGAATTTCGTTTTTCCTTGAAAGTTTCCATGATATTGGTCTTTTTTACTTGGGCTGTTGGCTTGTTGACTTTGAAGAGTAATTTGAAGGTCTTTCCGAAATGAGTACTAACTAAAAAATCTGGGTTGTTTTAGGGTGTGGCATTATTGAGATATTTAATATTTATATATATTTTTTTAGATACTTATCAATCACATGGAAAAACAATTATCAACATAACCCCCGTTATTTAATTACTTTGTATGAAAATGACACATAAAAAATGTAATTTTAGATTTGTCGAACTATTTTGAAAATACCCGACACAGATGTTCAAATAATTTTTATATCAAATGGTGTTTAAGGTCATAAGGGGCCCAATATACCGACTTTTGTTAAATTTCTTTATGAAAACTGCCCTCTTTTCCACGCCCACTTTTCCAATTTTTTTTTTGGAATTCTCATCGGAGGCTTTAATATTCACTCGAATTCTAAGTTTAATTGAAATATATTGAAAAACTTCGCTTTAAGAGCAGTTCTTGTGATTTTCGTAACAGACCCTAGTACTGGAGGTACCCCTAAAAATGTTTCCATCGGGTCCATTCTCGAACTTGTTCTTACTCATCTCCCCGATAGTACGCATACCGCAATTTCGTCAAGATAGCTCAACTGCTTCGATAAGAAAACTGTATACAGACAGACAGACGGACATGTCTTAATCGAATCTCCTCGTGACGCTGATCATTTCTATATACATTTTGTGTGGTCTATCTTGACTGGTTCTGGGTGTTACACAAAACTACACAAACGCAATATATCCTCGACACAGAGTGTGTCGGGTATAAAAAAAAACAAATCGAATCAAATTTGTTTACTTCTAACAAGATCTATGCGTGAAAGGTTTTTCTTTGTTTCCGTTTGTTGTTGTTTTTTTTTTTTTTTATGTGCACCCCCACATTTTCCGTGAGTTTTCCTCCCTCACAAAATGTTCCAGTCACTGCAATTTCATTTGATTTTGGCAATCACGATTAAGCGAAGCTTTTCGTTTTGGTTTTTATCATCTAATGAATTGAAAACGCTTTGTTTTTTGGGACAAACATTTCTTTTTGCGAAATAAGAAAGAAAATCGAAAATATTTTTCATGGCTTTCACACTAGCTGGGAGTCTTTAATTTCATTTCGAATTATTTCATCGATACCTGCCGATTGCCCAATTGGCTATGGACGTAACTCAACTGTGGAAAGGGAATAAAACCGTTGATTGTCTCAAAGAAAAGAAAAGATATCGAAGATCTTTTAAAAAAGAATCAGTGCCGTAGCAATTCTGTTTTGCGTGAGGGGCAAAAATTATTTTTCCAATTTGCGTGGGGGGGCCAAATTATTTTTTCAATTTTATTCATGGGCAAAAACAAAAATGCGTGGGGGGCAAAGCCCCCTCTTGCCCCTATGGTTGCTACGGCACTGAAAAGAATGGAAATTATTTTGCACAAAATCATCTTCAACCAACAATATACTATGTGTTAGCTTGTTTAACAAATAACGTTTAATTCAAACTCAAAGAAACAATAATAGGTGCTCAAAAATCGAATAAAATTGTGAAAGGAAAGATAATCAATCTTAATTTTTATACCCGACACACCCTGTTTCGAAGGTATATTGCGTTTGTGTGGTTGTGTGTAACTCTCTAAGCCAGTCTAGATAGACCATACATAATGTATATAGGAACAAGTAAATGTGTGATAGTCAGGCGAGCCTGACAATAAAAAAAACCGACACAGACACACATGTTCAAATAATTTTTTATATCAAGAGGTGTTTAAGGCCATAAGGGGCCCCATATGCCGACTTTTTTTAACCTTTGCCACGCCCACTTTTCCAATTTTTTTTTTTTTTAATTTTCATCGGAGGCTTAAATCTACGCTCAATTTCTAAGTTTCATTGAAATATTCCGAAAAAGTCAGATTTTGCAGCAGTTTTGAGATTTTTGTGACAGGCCCTAGTACTGGAGGTACCCTTAATAATAGACAGACCAAGGAAATTTTTTGGGAGGATGTTGATGGCTACAAAGGAAGCATAAGTGCCAAATTTCGTTCAAGTCCCATCTGAATTTCGGGTGTGGGAGCTAATTTTCGAAAAACGCCCTTCGGCCACGCCCACTTTTCCAATTTTTTTTTTTTTTAATTTTCATCGGAGGCTTAAATCTACGCTCAATTTCTAAGTTTCATTGAAATATTCCGAAAAAGTCAGATTTTGCAGCAGTTTTGAGATTTTTGTGACAGGCCCTAGTACTGGAGGTACCCTTAATAATAGACAGACCAAGGAAATTTTTTGGGAGGATGTTGATGGCTACAAAGGAAGCATAAGTGCCAAATTTCGTTCAAGTCCCATCTGAATTTCGGGTGTGGGAGCTAATTTTCGAAAAACGCCCTTCGGCCACGCCCACTTTTCCAATTTTCGAAAATTGAATAGCTTGGCTTTAATTATGTTCAACTATCAAATTTCATCAAAATAACTTGAAAAACTTCGGTCTTAGAGCAATTTTTGTGATTTTCATAACAGACCCTAGTACTAGAGGTACCCTCAAAACTTTTCCGATCGGGTCCATTCTCGATCTTGTTCTTACTCATGTGCCTGTGAGTATGCATACCAAATTTCGCCACTGAGCACAGTAGCCTTTTCAAAAAATTGACTCGGCCAACCTGCCCCTTCGGCCAACCAGTCTCCCCTATATAAATTCAATAATGGTTTTTTATTTCTTGGAAGTCTGGAAATTCTCGTTTTCTAGTCCTGTGCTCACCCGTCGACACCGTGTTTGCTAAAGAAAAAGTATTGAGTGAAATTGTACAACATAGCAACCGGTTAAATGGTCATATTTCAATTACGTGATTACACCGAAAAAAATCCGTATGTAATATTGAAGAAATGGGCTGCGTTATTGACGAAACGGCAGTAAAAATAGAGCTAACTAAAAAAAGCAATCAATATGAATAAAGACGATATTCAATATAAAGAAATACAAATCAGGAAAAAAGTTTCGTTATATTGAAGAAATATCGTCATATCTACGAAATTATTTTAGTCAAATTTCTTCAAGTATATTATCCTGCTTCGTTATATTGAAGAAATTTCTTCATATCTACGAAAATAATTATTGATATTGAATAAATTTCTTCAATATAACGAACGATTTTCTTCAATATGAAGAAATTTATTGAAATACGCAACCCTGCTTCGTTATATTGAAGAAATTTCTTCATATTTATATACTTCAAAAGTTTCATCATATCTATTAACTGTTGTGAGTCCCGTCTGTCTCACATCTGCTATTTTTTATAGACAAGAAAATCGTCCAAATATCATACACACAAAACCGTATATTAACTTTCTCATTGCAAGCAATAATGATTGACTAAATAAAGACTCGCGATAAGAATTAAAAAACAATTTTATGTATATATGATTGTTTCGTTAAAAGGACGAAAATTCTAAAATATTATGAAAGGACTTAAAGAAACTTTTCAAAATAATGCAGCATTTTCCCTAAAAATATACTTTAAACCAAAATGTCAAGTCAAAGTAAATTACATTGAAATTATTTTTAATATTATTTTTATTTAGTATTGCGTGTCTTATAATGCCTCCACAGATCAATATTATATATAGATATATATTTTCTATACTATATTTTACAATTATATTCCAAAATTAAGCATTTAAAAGTTAGATATTGTGCTGAGTGTCACCGGATGCAGTACGAAATATGAACTTCACTCATATGCAGAAGCGTCTCCCCGTCAATGTGGCACTTTAAAAAATTTGAGTTTATTAAAAACGGAACACTTCGCAAAATATATATGACTTAATACACACCTATCAGATTTTCTGCGATTTTGAACGCGAGCAATATTTTCTTTCAATTTTCAAATTAAACACAATTTCTCTGCTTCCATAAAAAAACGCGTTTTCACTTAATGGACGAACTTTGCTTATGACGCTGAATCTTCTGCCTTAAGACTCATCAACCCCAAGAACTTCTTAAAAATATTCACTTTTTCGTAATATTGAAGAAATTCTTCATATCTCAAGAATTACATTAGTCATATTGAATAAATTTCATTATTTATACGAAATAAATTCGTTTTATTTAATATATAAATTAATTTTAAGACAATTTCTTCGTCATATTAAAAAAATTTCTTCATATTCACGAAATTAATTTCTTTTTATATTCACCAGTACGTTTTGTTATATTAACGAAATTTCTTCATATCAACAAACAAATTACGTCATATTGAAGAAATTTCTTCATTTATACGAAAATTCTAAATTTTAAAATGTCCCACGAAAACTTTTGTCATATGTAAGAAAACTTCTTCAGTATGAAGAAATGTTTTCGAACCTATGAAGAAATTTTGTTATATTGATTAAACTATTTAACTCATATTGAAGAATTTTTTTTCGTTCCATTCACAAAATTTCTGCAATATAACAAATATTTTCGTCAGCATGAAGAAAATTCGTTATATTGACTAAAATTCGTATTCAAATATTTACGAAAATTTTTATTCAATACTACTGCCGATATTTCTTTCAGTGTAGTTGGCGATCGCCCTATATTTTGATTTTGTACTTTCAATACGAATCGCTTTTGAAACATATTGAAGAACCGTATTCGAATCTTCTAATAATCGTGGATGTCTTTTAAATCATCAACTGAACTCGAACAAGACTCAATTAATAATCTCATAAAGGTTAGGTTAGGTTAGTGTGGCTGCCACAATTGAGAGTGACACACTTAGGCCCGTTAAGGTACCACGATTAATGAAACAGAAACAGAAAAAACGACACAAACATGTGAGACCTTAGCTGGGAGTTCATCCCAGAGCTTCTCGATTCGTAGGTTGGCATCTCAACCAACTACCTACAGCACAGCGGCCGACATCTTCTCATAAAACAGTCCTCCAAATGCTAGCTTTGTATCGGATGTTTTTTTTCTTTTTTTGACTTTTCCCTATTTTCGATCCTTATCCTTTCAAATCCGGGGATATCGAATTGAGCACGCATCGCCAGCCGCGTGCAAAGACAATTAAAACGTAGTGGGGCTTTTCAAGCGTTATAGAAACTCAATAATATGTCGTGCCGGATTTGAACTGTTCTATTTTTAATCGGATTAGTCGAGTTTCGGAGAAGGGCCTGGCCCTCCAAAACATCTCGAGTACGTCATCGTGCTTTTCAATGCTTGAAATCGATTGTTTTTGATCTCGAATTTTTTTAAAATGTTTTTTTGTATTTCTTTTCATTTAGTGAATAAAAGCTTTAGAACACGAATAATGCTGTAAGCAATTAAAGGTTTAAAAAAATCAGCTTTGCTTGCAACGGACATGGTCAAGAAGAAAAAGAACGAATTGGAATGAAGTGGAATGGAATGGAATGGAATGAAAGCGAATGCCGAAATGAGAATGCATAGCATCCCAGCGTTCAGTGTTTACAAGAGCTTTTCTCCCAGGCACCTGTTTTTATTGTTTTTTTTCCCTTTCTTTTTTCAAATTCACTGCACTACCGCTGAGCAGAATACAACAATTGAATCATGATGAGTTGCTGTTGAACGATTGATCAGGGGTTTGTTTTTTACTTCTTTTTCTTTTTTTCTTTTTTTAGCTCACAATTGGGAAGAACTTGAAGTATTTATAAACTCGTGTACTATAATTAATATTGTTGATGGGGATTCTTTCGAAATTGCATTTTCTCAGTGTCTTCTAGTTCGAATTGCAATAAAAAAAAAATTTTTTTTTGTAATGTGCTCTATTAAAGCCAAGAACTCTTTGGGAGGGTGAGGGATAGCGAGCAAGTTTTAAAGTGTGTGTGTGTCAAATAGATATCAGATACTAGTATCGAAGCGCCATTGCAAGCTCATTTTTTTTATTTACTCTTTTTTTTTTTTAATTGGATAATAATTAAAAACCAACAGGCTTCCAACAAAAATCTAGATTTCAAATATTACCATATTGCCACGTTTTTTCTACAAACGCTGCGATTTGAACTTCCAACCATCAGATTCCTGGGCACAAACGCATCCACTAGGCCAATGGGCCTATACCACCCTTCGTATCTATTTATGTTCTACTTCTTATTGCAACAATCTCTATCTTCATTTTAACAAGTTCATTTGTTTCTGGTGCAGCGAGTAGTCACGTTAAGCAAATCATCTTCAAAGTTACTGCAGCGACTTTAATTGCTTTAACGGTATGAGGAGTGTGTATTAAACATATTTGTGTCTAATTCAATTTGCTTTAATTTGATTGTAGCGTTCAGAGTGCAGGAAGCGTTTTAATGACTGGAATGATGAGTCAATCGACAGGCTTTTCTTAGGCAAAGACCACCGACCAGCGACCGTTCTTCGAGCACGCTGTCCCCGTTGACGATGGCCATTGCGACTGCGATTGCGAAAAGTCGCCACACAAGCCATCAAAGCAACCCACAGAGAGCGAAGGCTCGCCGCTATATGCGAAGGCACTCTCACTAGCACTAAACGCATGTCCTTAAGATAGCGGTAAGTGGCATTGATTTGATTATTTCCGTAACGTAATTTCGTCATCAAAAAAATTGGAACGAGTTCGTTCATTTCAATGACCGCTGCCATTCAGCGATATGCTTCCCATCGTAAAAAACAAAAAGCAAAAGGAAACCTCCCGTCATACATATAGGGGAAAATCCTTCCAAAGGCTTTTTTTTTGTGTGGTTTTGTTTTTCTCTTTTCCTCTATACGTTTTCTTTGTTTTTTTTATGTTCTTTCGTTGTGCGTGCGAAGGGTCTCAGCTGTTGAAATGCCTGATTCTAAATCGAATCCTAGTGCCATTCCTACCATGTTGATGTCTTCCCACTTCATCAACTGATCATTTTAGAAGGAATCGACATCACTATTTATTTATTTATGTTTTTTTTTTTTAAATTCTAGCTACTTAAGCCGGGAAGTCGCATACACCGTTTTCGGCCACGAAAACTAAAACGAAAACTGAAAATCGTTGTTGTTTGTCACTGTTTCGTTCCTGAGTTAGTTTTCGTTTCGTTAGAAGCGTAGCGACATATATCAGAAACCGGAACAACCGATTTTTAGCTGTCATATCATATTGAAGTGAAATAGAGTGCCTCGAAATTTATTGATATAAAATCAAAGAAAATTTTATTTTCATTTGTCATAAAAACTACAACGAAATTGAATTGAAATAAAATAAATGAAACTGACTGTCAAAATATACATATTTCGTTGCTATAGCTCCGAAAAGAACCTACTTGAAGATGTTTTCGTTCCGTCGTCAAACGGCGATTTTTTCGTTGCTAATCGGCGCTGTTTCGATTCTGAATTTCGCCGCTACTTTCTGTACCAGAAATTTTTTCGGAGCTAATGTATGGAATTTTGTTTTCGTCGCCGAAAACGGTGTATGCAACTTCCCGGCTTTACATACATACATATTTTCTTCATTTTTGTTTATAGACGATTCAAATTTGTACATTCAAACGAGTAATTTGAATTATGTTACGTGGACACTTGAATTGACATTATTCCTTTTCTAAAGAAGCAATTTATGGCGTTAAATGTTTGTAGCATATGTCGCAAGATTTTCGTAAGAATCTCTTACCATACGACTTCACGTAGGTACGAAGGGTATGAAGAAAAAAAATGAGCAAAAAATATTGCTTTTTTTAAATATATATTTGAAAAAACATTATCATGTCGAAGAGAAGGCATTTTTCGAATCCATGTGGGCCATTAAAGTTGAGTGGCCCTTCAAGATATCCTAGAAATAATCAAAGTTGCGTCAATCTACTGAAATACCGCACGCTAGCATATCTGCTGCCATTTACAAATTTATGATCCATTAGAGCTGTTCATGAAATCATCGAATCCACCGAAAAGTCGAAAAACCACAAACGGTCCAAATCTTCAATTTGACTCACATTTGAAAGACATTGTCGTGGGCATGAAACCCAATAAACAAATTCTTTTCCACGCGTCCATATTCTTTTCTAGTTTTTTTTTTTTTTTTTTTTTCAATAATTTAATAGTTACAAGAGCATTTGCAAGTTCGTTGTAACACTTTAACTATAGCAGAATTATTGGGAAAATTCGTTCCAAGAAAAAATTTCCATTTGATTTGCAAAATAGTTAATTGAGCCGATCTGCAAGAAATCGAAAATCGAAGCTATTCTCTTTCTTTGAAATTTTTAACTTCAAAGATATGTGATTTCATAAAGCTTCATAAAGCTGCAAATTATCATTTTCTTACGGATAGTGCTTCTCAAGAGTATTAATTACGCTATGCCTAAATCAATTTTCGGCTGTTTTTTTTTTTTTGCAAGCAGTATCGATTTTGTTTGCTATTTTCAAATTAACTAAAATAAAATAATTCCTTGAATTAATTCCTTTACTAAAAGAAGAATAAATTCGTCTTCTAAAGCTCTTTAGATTCTTTATGGTAATTTAATTTGATTTCAAGTGGCTCGCAAAGAGTTCATTGATCCAACGGCCTTGATCTAGCAGTTAGACTACACCGATTGCTCTCATGTGCTCTTTGCCGGTTTCAAGCTCTCGTGCACTACACCGTGATGGCTCACTCTAAACCAATAGGCAATGGATATTGAAATAGAATGGGGAAATGCAGTATTCCCGGAATAAAAAAATTCAAATTCAAAAAAATTAACACTTTTTGCCATGGTATGTGGATTTTTTATTCAATTTATTTCTTAAAGTTGGGCGGAAATTCAATCCTTTCGCGAAAACTGTGGGAAAAAATGCCTCACAAAGTAGAAAACACTGGTGAAAGTAAAAAAAAGAACTTCGATCATATATCCGATGAAGAAAATGTATGCAAATGTTCGCTTAAGAGAACATTTTTTCTTGTCCTTTTGACGGCGTCCGAATTGAGGCAATACTCCGTACTTATGGTCTGAAATTTAAAAAATGGACGAACGATTTCATCAAGACCGAAAGAAACGAAAAAAACGCAGTCTAGGAAATCTAATTTAAAACGATTTCAAGGCAGTAGTATTCACACAGTGGGTCCTTATATCAGATATGTGAAGAAGACAATTATGAGCTGTAGGTGTAAGATAAGGTTTCACTCTTTGTGCTTATACGTTCGAATTAAAAAAAGGTTAAACCAAAATTGTTGTTTGAATCGGTTTAAAAAAAAAGGAAAAAGTGAACAAAAAAGCATCTGTCATCGTGCTCACGAGATAATGTCGCATTAAATATCTTTCATTGAAATTCCATTGCATTTTAAATGGAAAACCAATGAATTAAATTGGTTTAAGCGACCTCTAAACTCAATGTTAGAAATTTTTCAAATTGTTCGTTTTACCTCATATTGGGTTTGAGAACTCGCCGTCTTCGAAATTCAATACTTTTTTCACATCTGAAACGCATTCACACATCAATATGTTGAAAGTGTTTCCATATATTAATTCTTTAAAATAAAATTTAAAAAACTGCATCTCGAAAGGGTTAAGTATTTTCAAATAATAAGTAGAAGTTAAGACTTCTATTTGGAAAATAGTGTCGCCAAATGCGGTTTGTTCATCATTAAACCGTTCACTGGGACATTCCGCATACTTTCGTATTTATATATTAAATATGAAAACGCATTGTTGCCCTGCTGGAAATATTCGTTGTCATAGAGTCACTCGATCAATTCCATAAGCATATAAATCTTATCCAACGAGGATCGTGAATCATCATGACGGTGGGAGCTTCAATAACATCGAGAATAGGATCCTCCACGCTTGGCCCCAAGAGAAAATTTCAAAAACAAAAAACTGATTACATTAATATGGAAAAACGAAACCAATGGGTTTAATTTCTTCAGACCACAACCAGAGACCACAACAAGCTGTCCTCTTGCCAATTTCCTTGTCAAAGACTTAAAAAAAGTGAATTTTGATTACTAATGCCGAAATATCATTGTTAAAAAATAATAAATCAAAAACAAAGAAACGAAAAATCCGACTTCAAATTGACTTCTGGGTGCTTTGCTCTTTGGAACAATTTTCCACACAATTTGGAATTATGGGCAAAATATTCAACACACTTTTTTAAGCGGACGCTCTAGTGAGCTAAGTCTGCCTACATGTGCGGTCATGTGTATACATTACATCCCAGTAGGAAAAGACACGCTGACGGAAAAAACTACGTCAGGGTCACTTTGGATCTGTTAGGCGCGCTAAACAAAAATAATCACCCCTATTATGATTGTCGACTACTGATAGAGAATCGAAAAAGTTCTATCGTCGACTAAAATTTTTCATTTTCTAGTATGTGGAAATTTAAAAAATTTTGTCGAAGATAGAACTTTTTCGATTCTCTATCAGTAGTCGACAATCATAATAGGGCTGATTGTTTAATTTGTAAATCGTTCCATGTTTTAATTACGTAAGACCTAAAAGTAAGCCCCATTTTTTATCTTATTGTGCATTTGCATGAAATATTGCTGTAACTTTTGAAATTCAAATCGATGTTACTTACTTACTTATTAGAAGGTGAATTTGTTTGCTTAGATTGAAAGTATAGACTCGCACCTTTCATTATTATATAGTAAGAAGGCTAAGCAAGGCAAAGCACATAAATTTTTTTTCTAACAAAAAATGAGAAGTTGACATTTTTTACTCTAATTTCTGTCGAATTAAAATAGTTATTCTACTTCTCCAATTTTAATAGTTTTTTTTTTACATGAAAGAGTAATTGCTATATTTCCACCAAAAAATAAAACAAAGGCAAAAGCTTTGGATTTTCCCAAATTTTCTCTATTTGTACTACAATTTTAATCTGAAATTTATTGAAAAACATTCCGTTGACTTTTGTTAGTTTTTTTTTTAATCAAAAAATTCAATTTTCATAAAAAAGAATGTCGATTTCCTCATATCTAAACATTTGTTTACAAAACTAAATCATTAAAATTTTGAAATGCAAAAGTTGAAAAATCCTTTTTTTTCCACCGATGCTCCACTGTGAGGCGTGACATTTCGTAGGATACATTCTACAGCAAATGAGGACAGTGATGCCCCGGGTGAGTTTTTTACCTTAGAGAGTGCAGTTGAAATCACTCATGACTTTTTCCGATGGGATGCGCGCATAGATCTTGCGGATGTGCGTATTGATATGCAGAGCATTTACTCGACTGAGGCCACGCATAAACACCCTTTTCCGTCGATTGCAAAGAGAGAGAGAGAGAGAGAGAGAGAGAGAGAGAGAGAGAGAGAGAGTGAGAGAGTGAGAGAGAGAGAGTGAGAGAGAGAGAGAGAGAGAAAGGGGGAACACATTGACAGAAGTAGCGGCAATAAATTTAATGATGCAGCATATTTCGTCAAGGAAATGACTTTCTGAATGGAACGCTTCCGTGAAGCCATCCCCGTCGATGGCTCTAGCGTCGGCCTTAGCGTCGGACGCGGCTACGCCAACGTCGCGGCGATGTCCTTTTTCTACGAGCTTATGAGTATTTAGCAGTCAGTGCTCGATTTCTATGCTATTTCTAATGTCTCTCATTTGCGTCCGCTGCCTCAATTCCGCTCGGTCTTTCGCACTTGCGAATTCAACAAATTGTGGATTCCACTCGTATTTGATATGCGTGTGTGTCTATATATAAATTGCCGGAATTCGCTATTTTAACCCCATTGACTTGGAGAAATTTGAAGATAAGATTTTCAAACGGCCCTCCAAGTGACTGACTGACTGGCTGACGCGACTCACTCGCTCTCGCACTGACGACTCACTTTTCACTCTTTTAACAATGACTGCGGCATTACTTAGAATGTGAACACATGTGGTGTGTCGGTGTGTGAACAAACAGGCGATGTTTGACATTTTCATCGCTACGGTTGATGTCGTTATCGCTGTTATGTAGAACACTAACAATCTATGTAGATGTTTTTCGCTCGCTTCCCCAAGCCGTCACAAGGCGAACACTTTAATATTATCGCTTTTCCTTTCATCCAGGTCTTCTTTTTTTTTCATCATACGCTTTCCTTTTGTGAGCTACGTATGTTTTACTCTTTTTACCTTGAAATTAAAAAAAATTCCTTTCATGTCTAGCATACACAGAGCAACAAAATGTCTGTTGGGAAGTTCAAAACACCCATTCACACGCACGCACACAAGCACACTAACATGTTATGCACCAACAATGCATGCCGTTCAATGAAGGGTACTTATGGGCATGACTATGACTATAACTACAAGATAAATTGTTACCTTTAGGGGACAAGGAAGGCAGTAAACGAGAAAACCAAAAACAAGCACGAAAAATAAATTTTTTTAAAGGCAAAGGATTTTATGCTGTTTTTCTTTATTTTTTCCTCTTTTTAATCGGCTCAATGGTTTTCCATTTAAAATGCAATGGAATTTCAATGAAAGATATTTAATGCGACATTATCTCGTGAGCACGATGACAGATGCTTTTTTGTTCACTTTTTCCTTTTTTTTTAAACCGATTCAAACAACAATTTTGGTTTAACCTTTTTTTAATTCGAACGTATAAGCACAAAGAGTGAAACCTTATATTACACCTACAGCTCATAATTGTCTTCTTCACATATCTGATATAAGGACCCACTGTGTGAATACTACTGCCTTGAAATCGTTTTAAATTAGATTTCCTAGACTGCGTTTTTTTCGTTTCTTTCAGGCTTGATGAAATCGTTCGTCCATTTTTTAAATTTCAGGCCATAAGTACGGAGTTTTGCCTCAATTCGGACGCCGTCAAAAGGACAAGAAAAAATGTTCTCTTAAGCGAACATTTGCATACATTTTCTTCATCGGATATATGATCGTAGTTCTTTTTTTTACTTTCACCAATGTTTTCTATTTTGTGAGGCATTTTTTCCCACAGTTTTCGCGAAAGGATTGAATTTCCGCCCAACTTTAAGAAATAAATTTAATAAGAAATCCACATACCATGGCAAAAAGTGTTAATTTTTTTGAATTTGAATTTTTTTATTCCGGGAATTCCCCATTCTATTTCAATATCCATTGCCTATTGGTTTAGAGTGAGCCATCACGGTGTAGTGCACGAGAGCTTGAAACCGGCAAGAGCACATGAGAGCAATCGGTGTAGTCTAACTGCTAGATCAAGGCCATTGGCTCAATGAACTCTTTGCGAGCCACTTGAAATCAAATAAAAGTACCCTAAAGAATCTTAAGAGCTTTAGAAGACGAATTTATTCTTCTTTTAGTAAAGGAATTAATTCAAGGATTAATTTTATTTTAGTTAATTTGAAAATAGCAAGCAAAATCGATACTGCTTGAAAAAAAAAAAACAGCCGAAAATTGATTTAGGCCTAGCGTAATTAATACTCTTGAGAAGCACCATCCGTAAGAAAATGATATTTTGCAGCTTTATCAAGGCCTTCCTATCCTTGAAGTTTAAAGTTTCAATGAAAGAAAATAGCTTCCAATTTCGATTCCTAGCGGATCAAAATTCTGAAAAAATAATATTTAATCGTTAATATGAATATAGAAGCTAATCACATTTCACGATATTAAGGTAAGGCCCAATGTCTTAATTAGCTCACAACATTTCTGTGTTTATTGAATTTTGAATTTTGAGTTCAACCAAACCAGTTAATTGTTAGCCCATAAGTAAGTAATTGTAACCTTAAGCAACAACATAATTACATACATACGTTCTCATTTTGTATACATACAGCACTACATATATTCACTTCTAATTATTAAGAAAATTTTTCTACAATACCCCCGTGCGGACTTCTCCTTGCGAAATGTATGTAATCCTTAAACACCACCATTAGGACAATGTTCGTAAGCCTTTACGAAGTTTAGATTCGCGTGTCAAATATATTTATCTATATATAATATCGTGAACTTTTAGCTCAAGCCAAAGTGGCATGGTGGTCTTTCATAAATTATAAGTGAGCTCTTATAAATTCTTTAATTGACTTCTCTTCATTAATTACCTTTTAATTTATGCAATACAGTCAAAGTTCGATAGTTCGAACTCCCAGAAGGGAGGGTGAGATAGGGAGAGGGTGAGATAGGGAGAGGGTGAGATAGGGAGAGGGTGAGATAGGGAGAGGGTGAGATAGGGAGAGGGTAAGATAGCGAGAGGGTGAGATAGCGAGAGGGTGAGATAGCGAGAGGGCGAGATAGGGAGAACCTGAGAAGTAGGGGTGGATGGTACCCAGTGAGAAGAATCTGAATTTTTCTAAAAGAAATTCATGCGAAGAACTCCTTACGGAATGCCTTTTTTGTTATTAAGATAAAGCCTTACATTAAATTCAAGAATTCAATACTTTAATATTCTATCAAGAAATAATGGAAGAAATCTTTCAGGCCTTACGAGTTTTCCCGCTGGATAGGGAGACGTTGAGGACGAGACTGGACGAGAGAAAGGGAGAGAGAGAGAGAGAGAGTGAGGGCGAACTAGGCTGGGTAAGAGTGAGAGAGGTTGAAAGATGAAGAAGGAGATAGAAAGAATGACATAAAACATAAATCGAACAAATTCTTTGGGAATATATGATTCGATTTACTAAAGTTCGCCTGTCCTATAAGCTATAAATGAGAAAAAATAATGTATGACATAAATTATTAGGATCCAACACCATTGGCTACAATGAAATTTTCTAAAAGAAACTATTGGATGACAAATACAACGCCTTTTTCTGTTTCTCGCTGGGTAGCTATACTCAACATATACACTACACATGCATACACAACACTCATATGCGTTGGTGTTCGTTATAAATTTATTTGAATGTGACCGACGGCAGTGACTTAAGTTTAATTGCTGCCTGCAAACATACAATTATGATCGAATGGTAGTTTTAATAATGCTATGAAAGTCAATAAACTAGTTTTCAAGCTTATATACAACTTGTGTTTTGAATATGATATTCATAAAGAATAAAAATAAAAGTCACAAAAAAAATGCTGTAAGCAAATCTCATAGTTCGTTGATTAAAGTAACTTTTACAGCGTACTTTCTGCTTGCGGAAACTCCTCTCAAGCGGACACTTTTTGGGAATTCTCTAGTGTTCCTGATTCTCAAATAGTTTCCTCTTAAGCGGACATATTTTTCGTTCCCGTAGGTATCCGCTTAAGAGAGAGAACATTGTATATATGGGCAATTCCATTTTTCCATTTAGTCAAACACGTCACAATCACTTTTTTTAGGTTTTAGCTTATAAAATTTAAAACCAAAAGGATATGATTCTCAAGGCTTTTAAATTATGACAATTTTTAATAACAGTTAAGCAATGAAAGTACCAAAGTTCTGCTCAGAATGGGTGTGACCTTTATGACTGTTTTTCGTGGAATCGCCCATATATTGATATATATATTTCTTGGAATAAAAGAGCGATTTGATGAAAAAATTGTTATATATTATATTTCAATCTCTTTTCAGCACACAAACGTATGGCGTATGAATATTGGAATCCAACACATCACGTATACGACGTGCTGGCCGAAATACTTCATCGTTCATTGTGAAAACGAACAATTTTTTGTGGTTTTTATACCCGACACACTCTGTGTCGAGGGTATATTGCGTTTGTTGGGTTGTGTGTAACACCGAGAACCAGTCGAGATAGACCATACAAAATGTATATAGAAATGATCAGCGTCACCAGGATATTCGATTTAGACATGTCCGTCCGTCTGTCTGTCTGTCCGTCTGTCCGTCTGTCTGTCTGTTTGTATACAGTTATCTTATCGAAGGAGTTGAGCTATCGTGACAAAATTTGGTATGCGTGCTCACGGGGACATGAGTAAGAACAAGTTCGAGAATGGACCCGATCGGACCATTTTTAGGGGTACCTCCAGTACTAGGGTCTGTTACGAAAATCACAAAAACTGCTCTAAAATCGAAGTTTTTCATGATATTTTGATGAAATTTGATATTTGAACATGTTTAAAAGCAAGTAATACGATTTAAAAAAATTGTAAAAGTGGGCGTGGCATAAGGGCGTTTTTCAAAAATTGTCTCCCACTCCCGAAATACCAATGGGACTTGAAAAAAAATTGGCACGTATGCTTCCTTGATAGCCAGTAACGTCCTTCCCAAAAAATTTTTCGATCGGACCATTATTAAGGGTACCTCTAGTACTAGGGTCTTTCACAAAAATCCCAAAAATGCCTCAAAATCAGACTTTATTGAAATATTTCAATGAAACTTAGAATTTGAGCGTATATATAAGGGTCCGATTAGAATTCAAACAAATTTGAAAAGTGGGCGTGGCAAAAGGGCGGTTTTCATTTAGAAATTTAACAAAAGTCGGTATATGGGGCTCCTTATGCCCTTAAACACCTCTTGATATTAAAAATTATGTGTCTGTGTCGGGTATTCTATTGTCAGGCTCGCCTGACTATAACACCCTTACTTGTTTTTATTAATTTTTTTAAGAAAGTATTTGCCGCTGGAATGTGAATTGAACAATTGGCTTCTATTTTCTTACCCTTAACATCCTAAGCATGTAAATAGCGTAATTTTAGAACCCATAAAATATTTGGCTTCCATATAAATCAATTTATATCAGAGTTAATGTAGGATTAAAGATGCTCTTCAAATCATGGTGTTTTAAGCAAATGGGCTTGTGATTTATAAAATAAGTCATTATTAAAGGCAAAATTGGCTAAAAATATAGGCATATGGGCCATATAAGAAAATTTTATGATGTTTAATGAGCATGCCTCAACTGTCAAAGCGTCCTGTAAGTGTTTTCAAGAACAATTCTATATAAAGAAAAACAAAACGCCAATAACACTGTGCTTGAATTTGGTACTTTTTTACCGACAAAATAGAGACAAATTTTGTTAACATAATTGGGGGCCGCTGAATTTAATCCCATCAAACGTTTTTTTTTTAGATTGGCTCTAGTTTTTGAGATATGTCGGTTTAAAAACTATGACTAATTTCATTAAATATAAGTATATAAATATAAGTATATTTAGTTCATGCTGCTATATATTTATGACAGAATAATGATGATAACGGTAATTACTTGTATTTAGTAGAATTCCTGTGGAAAACTTCGTTGTAATCGCAAATTTAATTTCTATTTTACAAGTGATTCTTTTCAATTTTATCACATTTATTAAAAAAGCGAAAGCATACTTCTAGGGAAGTAAAATTTTTGACTTTAGATTTTTCTTATATACATACATATTTTTTCAGTTTAAAGAAACTGTTTTCAAGAAGAAATTTAACAGCTGTAATGTTTTTTGACAAGACGGCTTAATAGGAAAGCAAATGACCAGAAACTGAGAGCTCTGGAGTTCAAACGCTGCACATGGCATTAACAAAATTATGCTTGCATACTTAACGGATCCACCTTTAAACGCGAAAATCTCCGTTAACTGAGCCAATCCGGAAAAATCAATATCACAGAATTTATAAGCAAAGAAATGTTGCACCCAACAATTCCATAACTTCAAAACGAAAGTTTACAAAACCAAGCAAAACAAAATCCAAATCAAAAATTGAAAAATATCACTATTGTATTCAGCGTGTTTTAGTTCTTATTTCTAGATATGAAAAGCCGTCTGGCGGTTTTTTGAACTAGCACAGTGTAATTTTTGGCTCTCTTCCAGCTAGCCAGTGTTATCACTTATAAGTAATGATCTCAATATTAAAGTCATTGATAAGCCCACAATTTCTCTTCAAAATTTTCTCTTGCTCAGTAAAGGGCTCATGACTTCTATAATGGTTATTAAGAAAATTTATTCATCTAATGGAGGCTGAAGGCTCAAAAATTTAATAATATTTCCTCCAATGCTTTTTCAACTGTATAAAATTCGACTTAAAGACTTTATTTATATTTTAATTGGAAAAAAAAGAAAACCCCACAACACCACGTTCCAGAAACTTTTCACATGCTCTGTGGCTTCTTGTTCATTAAATGTCAAAGGATTTCACTCCATGTTAAAGCTATTTGTACAAACTTTCACAACTTCGAGCTAATTGATGGGAAGTTTCCATTGGAAACCAGCTTCGGCTTTGTGATATGAAATGCAACAAATAAAAAGCCAATAAAACAAACTTTAATTTCGAGCAAAAGTTAAAGCCACAAAGTATTTGCCCATTGAGCTGTCTTCAAAATGGTAAAAATGTTAACAAAACGGAAAAATAGGACAACAGAAAATATTTAAATTCAACTCCTAAAGGTATGCATATAAAAATATGTATAAAGTTTTAGACAAATTCCTCTGGTGAGAACAGAAACCTTTTCATTCTTGTGGATATGTCCAAATAAAAATAAAACTTTAGAAAATCTTTTCGGAATTGTGGAGTATTTCTTAAAGTTACAGCAACGATCCGTTCTTAAACAATTAAATCAGTGATGTGCATAACTAACAAAATTAAGCATTTTTTACAATGTTTGAAGCATTTCGTTTTATTCGCTTTTAAAATAAAACGTCTGTTGCATGGTTGAAATCTTAATTTTTTCCAAAAACTCCTAAATAGTCTAAAAAATATACATTTTTCATACAGTTTGGCCCTTTTTTTCATATAAGCCTTATAATAAAAAATATGTTTCGATAGATAGATAGATACAAACTATTTGTCTTAACTTCAAAAATATAACGTTCTTAATTGAAAAGAAACGAAAAAGTTAAGAAAATTCAATAGTTTCCCTCATGAAAATCTGTTGATAACAACGATAATTATATGACACGCTATCCGTGTAACACTAATACAAATGCCAAAAAATCCTTGCTTATGGAGATCATAGGGCTTGCACAACACTGATTTAAATGCAGGCCTTTAGGTGTTGAATCTAAATATTTTCTGTTTTCCAATATTGTATAAGGTTATTGAATATTTTCGATACGGAGAGTTTTGTTCATTCTTGAAGCTAGTTGGGTTTATGCAAATCCTCAGAAATAGTTTTTGAAGTTATGCTCAAATCTTCTTAAAGCTTTAATAATGCCCCGTTTGCAAAGGCTTTAAATAATATAAAATGTTGTTTTTATTTAAGGCATATCTTTACTGAACTGAATATTATATTTTTGCTTATAAAGCCGGGATCCCACAATAAACCCCGATAATGTGAACACTATTTTTGAACTCTTATGTTAACAACTGTGAACAATTTTTTCCCAATTTTATTATTCACCGATATATTTTTGACACTATTCGGCGATAATGTGAGCCTCAACAGTGATTGTGGAAATTTTTAAGTTTGTGGCGATCTGCCCCGATGAAAATCAGCGATGATTGTGCTTTTTGCGCAGAAAGTGGGATCTCAGTTTAAGCGAAAAAAAAATTAACTTAAAATATTTTAGAATACAATATGTAAGTTGATGTCCCAAAAACGGTGGGTTTTCTTTAGTTACTTGGCTCAAAACGATCCTTTTCTTATTCACCGAACTTAAAGATGATATGCCCGGAATTCATTTAAGACTCAAGGCTTCTAGGCAAATTTTTCTTAGAAGATCATCTAGTTTGCGTTTTTTCTATATGCTTGTGTGCGAGTTTTCGCTCCCCTGCAGTAATGAAATGGTTTCGGTGTAAAAGAGGACAAGACCTAGATGAGTCCATATACGACCGACTCATAGTTTAAATGTAAAGCGACCGGTTTAGGGTTAACCTCCATCGAACTCGCCCTCGTCTAGTCCCAAAGTGAGCGCAGTTAGGTGAGTTCGTATAAGCTTGTAGGTTTTTTGCTTTGTTCAAAAAACAAAAATTCCTTCTAACAAGAGATGAAAAATTCAGTAGAGATAGAAACTGAAGACTAATTTCAATTGAAGAAACACAAAGACATTGCAATATTTTTTTTATTTTTCTTGTAAATTGATAAAACATTTTAACAACACAATAAAAATGGTGATGATTCTAGTTTTTTATTTAAAAAAAAAAACCAAAAAAAAAACTCTCCCTCATTCAAAGGCAAAGGGACTTCAACCACAACCAGCCCCACACGCTTTAAAAAAGGGACCGGTGGTTTTTCAATGACAGGCCCACGTTAAAAGAGTTGAGTTGAATGTATAGAAAGGCGACCGGTTCTGATATTTTTAGGACCGACCCGCGATCGACCCAGGACCGTTCAAAATTACTGCTGTGTCCATACAAACTGACCCACCCTAGTATATATAACTTGTATAAGTATCAAGAGCGACTAGAGAGAATGGTTTTGAGGGTTCAAACCCCCTCCGAAGATGTGATAAATCTAAAAAAAAAAAAATAAAGAGAAATCAATCGAATCATAAACTTTATTAGTTCCTAAAAGCCCTCCCGAGATATTAATCCGCGTACGCGACTGATCTGTATGTTTGTGTGTGTGTGTGTTCCTTAAATTCTTTTCAGGATTCCAGAATTCGAAAATTGATCAAAATGATAGCATTCTTGAAAAAATACCTTACGCGATCGAAGCTATATTGTGTGTGGTTAAGTTTATCACGCTGAAATGCAACAAAGTCCTTCTGATGTCTGATGAAAAAATTGTCACTTCCAATTTGCACAGCAAGAGCTTTTGCTACGCTGTTCGAACACATTCACTCAAAAGAGCTAAAAAAAAAAAAAATTGGTTTTCCAATACGTTCAAATTTGTTTGGTTTGCAGTTTTTTTTTTAATGCACCTCTGAAATGGCTATTTAAAGTTCAGTTTCGTCATGAAGTTTAAGCACGTTATTGGAAAGTGAATGTACATCAAAGGCGGCTAATGAAATGCAAAAACGACAAAGAGGCGGTCGACTTCTACGCAAACATGAAAAAATTGCTAACATGAACTCGATGAAATGTTTTCAATTACGCGATTCTGGGAAATATGAGTGCCATGGAAAATTGGTGAACGAAATTCAAAGAATTTTACAGGGTTGTGAGATCTTCAGTAATGTATGTTAAAAGTTAAAGATTTTATTATATATCACAGATGTAAGACTTCAGTTCCCTAAAACGGTAAATAATGGTGCCGTCGGTAGAGCACCGTCGCCTTGCAACCTGACGGATGTAGGCTTATTTGGTCGATGAAAATCTATTTTCTTTATTGCAGAAATCGCCGCTTGAGCTTATCTACAAGCTATACATATGTAAGTCCCATCTGCTCACACAAAACATACTATTTAGGGAAAGTATAATTTCCTGAACAGAAAACGAGCATATATTTGATTACACGGTGCAGCTCGTAAATTTAGACAAATTTTTTACTGTAATACCTGAAAGTACTTGATAGTTGTAGCGAATCCCTATACTTAATTTTTCTAGATTTACACCAGGTCTATTTATTTATTTATTCGTTCGTTCAGTCGACAGATAATTATCTTACAGACTAGTATTAAATAAACAATCTAAAAAGATTAAGCTTAAATACAGCAAAGCTGGAAAAAAAATCTAAATGTGTCCTATAGGAATTGCATAATCGAGTGCATCTTGCGAGAGGCTCATTATAACCGTATGTCGTCCTATGGAAGGCGTCAACAATAAACGCGAATGCCTTAGAGGACGTGGAGCAGTGGCGTAGGTAAGGGGGGCGGATAAAAGGGATATATCCCCCCCCCTTTGCCGCATAAAATGTGAAGGAATGAATGTGTTTTAATTTCGGTATATATGCACGAAGTAAAAACCACGATTGTTGTCCCCATGTGCCCATGTGTACCCTGCATAAGGGTGCCCTTTAAGGTCTATGCTTGCGAATAATCGATGACGAGTTCGAGCATTACATTTAAGCCAACACAGCGCTGCCATGAGTTTTTTTTTTTAAATCGGAAAATATCAAAAACGAAAAAGCTAAAATAGCAAAAAAAAAACTTATGACCAAAATACCAACCTCTTATCAAATATTTTTACATTTATGTATTGTAAAATCATAAAAAAGTTTTTCTTACTAAATAACCCCTTAGTACGCTTCTCAAGAAACTACATATGAAACGTGCAATATAATGAACTGAATCAAAAATGATTAAGAACTTCAGTTCGTTTTCAATTAAACCTGCTGCCAGACGATAAACAAACTTCAACATCAGTCTAGGTCTAGTTTTGGATGAATTTATTTATGTTTGGTTTCAAATCAGTATAAATGCTGCGAAAATATCTAAAACCATTTCTATAAAAATAGCCGATTTCAGCTAAATACAACGAATGTGGCAACGTTAAATGAACATCGATAGCTTTTGATCATCCCTAGTGCATTTACATAGTCACAAACCTAAGACTAATTTAAGAAGCGGTCTATTCATTAAAGTTCAATTTACGATTTAAAATGTGGTTCAACCGGTATGAAATGCCAACATAATTGTGTGATACAATGAAATTTGAAATAATGTATCTTATATTAGTTTGAGTTTTTATTGAGTTTTTCAAAACTTATTCCTATTTTTATCCCGCCCCCCTTTTCAAAATCCTACCTACGCCACTGACGTGGAGGAACATAAAAATTGAATTTATTAGCCAATTCAGAACAGTCGATGTTATTGTTTAATATGTTATACACAAACAATAACGAAAAATAGGTTCTCCTATCTTCCAAAGACTGCAATCCAAGCAATTTTCGTTTTGAGGTATAAGTCCGTAAGCCATCTGGCCACCTTAATTTACGTAGTGCAATTTTAGAAAATACTATTTGAACTCTTTCAATTTTGTCGCTGTGAGACTCAAAATAGGGATTCCAGATCAAAGAGCAATACTCAATTCGGCTTCTAACAAGAGATATATAGAGTGCTTTCAATGTTAAAGGATCTTTGAAGTCAACAGTGCTCCTTCGAATAAAGCCAATCATAGCGAATGACTTAGATACCGTAACATCAACGTGCTTAGAAAACGTTAGTTTGGAATGAAAGAGAATGCCAAGATCTTTTATTTCTGAATGCCGACATAAGGTACGATCGTTTTTTTTTTATAATCGAAGTAAAATATGTTTGATTTTTTGTGATAGGACACGACACAGCATTTATTTATGTTTAGAAATAGGTGGTTTGTTGAACACCAATCAGCGACAGAATTAAGATCAGCTTGTAAATGGGAGCAGTCTAAGTCACTGCTTACTTTCAAATATAATCTTACATCGTCCGCAAACATAAGAGATTTTGCATCACTATTCTAAAACTATCTCAGAGAGCACAGCCGAGATTTAAGTTGCACACTTTTTGGCTATATCTCGTAAACCGTTGAATACTCTCAGCTTAGAGAAAATAATATTACCAATAAAAGATCCGAAAAAGAAAAATTCATCCAGCCGCAACAAATAGCAAAAATCCAAAAAAATTTACAATTTTTCACCTCTTTTAAACATTTCTGGCCCATAACTCCCAAACCAATATGAATTTCTTAAAATTTTTTCTTAACAAAATAAAGAAAAAACTTAAATGTATAACTTTTTGCAGTACGTTAACTGCATCCGAGTGCAAATTTGTTGTGAAAATTGCTTACCCCAAATCGGATGAAAAATTTAAAAAAACCCTTTAAATATATAATAATATATGTAGTGCACAATTTTGTTTTCATCGAAAAAATTTGCCAACTTAATAAACAGTGTACTCTCTACTTGTGGACACTCCTCTTAAACATATACTTTTTTGGAATGTTCTAGTGTTCGCTATGCTCAAATAGTTTCCTGTTAAGCGGACTCCTCTTTTAATCGAACATATTATTCGGTCCGGTAGGTGTCCGCTTAAGAGAGAGTATACTGTACGTCATATACGGGATAAATGTGATTTCCGATTTTTTTAAATTCTTCCAAATCCTAGCCGGATAAATAAGGCAAGGAAAAATAAATTAAAATTCGTCGCACACTTCGAGGTTGGTCATGGCCAGAGCGTACCTTTTTCTTTTAAGCTTTCTTTCTTTTTAGCTTCTAGAAATACATACACAATTGCCTTCCTGTTAATACTTAATCGGCTACAAAATATGCTACAAAATTATATGAGACCCTTTTTTTTATTAAATGTATAACAATAAGAACTTAGCGAGCGGTACAAAATAACTAACGATTAAAGGACATTCTTTTAATGGTGAATACCAGAAGATAATAAACAAAAAGAACAACAGCATTTTAACTCAAAGTAAAGTTCAGCTGCTTCTTCAACCTTCTCGATTGTTTGAAATACCACAGCAATATGGTGTGCATTCCTTGAATTTATTCAAATTTATTGTTAATTATGAAAATAAATCAAGGCTTTACTCTGATAACAGTAAAGACCATTTTATATGCATTTATTCATATAGCACAAATTGATTGCTGCTGTATTTAATTTCAATTAATTAAAAATTTTCTACTATTTAAAGCCAACAAAACAGTTGTAGTTAAAATAATACGATTAACTTCAATAGAGGTACAAACTCTCTTAAGATTAAAGTGTCGTAAAATTCTGGTTGAACATCTATGAAGAATTTTTAGCATAATTTACGAGGAGTTTTGAGTTTTTGGTCTGATTTTGGATAATAGTTGATCTACTTTGCACGAACCGAACTGTTTCCAGGAGCAATTAGCTCCAGTAAGTGTATTCGAGAAAGTAGTCCAGTTATCATTTTTCTACATTTCAATCAAAGATTTTGCAAAAAATTCTTACCGGCTTGGGAACTATGGGAAAGAAATTTTATAAAGACGTGAAAAAATCGTAAAAATTTTGAGATATTTACAGTTTGCAGCTAATAGATGGAGTTTTTTCGGGTCAGTTAGTAAAACAACTATTAATGAGTCTAGGACTACAACTTTGACATAGATTGGAAATTCAACGGGTTACGAAATATAGCCAGAAGAAAGTCAAATATGAGACGGTTTTATATTCACCGAGCACTTTCAGAAAATGGAGTCAAATTTTTGTTTACATTCGATGACCTCAAAAATGTGTGACAGCGTAATATGTAACAATTTCTATCACTTATTTGGCATTGAACACAACTGTATACTAATAATAAATTAAAAATTGTTCATGTTCTGCTTTTTCAAGGAATTAATCCACTTTAAATGAATTAAATTTTCGTGGAACTTCTACAGCAAAAAAATTTGTGCTTTTGAAATTCCATTGGATTTTTTTGTTTATATCTTTTGTAAGCTACTTTTAAACCACAAAGGATCAACTATTACGCTTCGCGGTGAATATTTTTGGAATTCACGATTTTTTTTAAACCGCCGTTCAATTGTGCCCACCTTATTTTGCTTTTAGATAATTAAATATCATCATCAGGGAACCCAAAAATATTCAAATTGAGCTCTACAAGTATGCGCGTCAATATTTAAGAAAAAATAAACGAACTTATAATTATTTTCCTGAGGAACTTAGTTACAGCTCTTACGTGATCCGCAAAATTCCATAATACCTATCTAAAGGTGCGTATAAATAGACGTGGTTTAAAGAAAACAACGGAGTTCCAGTATCACAATCATTTCAAAATATTAACAAATATATTTTTAGGGCAAAATTTAGATATATGTGGTTTCCCTGATCATTTATATCATCAGCATAATTATCATCATCATCAGCGTCAGTGACACAACGGCGTCCTTTTAAATCGAGAAGCTATTCCAGGAATCTTGAAAATTTCTATTCCATTCAAACCAGAAACCAGATTAAAAAATAACTCTTCAGCCCAAAAATATGCTAAGCTCTGTGTAACGAATTCCAAGGGACCGGATATTAAATTCGTTATAGAGATAATTCGTTATAAGAAGAAAAAAGGCACTAAAATTGTAGCGCAAAAATACTTGACAAGATTCGCTAGAGAGAGAAAGTCGCTATACCCAGCGGGAAAAACGGTAAGCCCTGAAATTTTTCGTTCATTATTTCGTCATGGAATATTTAAGGAATAATTTTATGCATGATAAAGTAATGGAGGATCTGTTGCAATAGGTAATGCCTTGCCGATTTCCCTTCCCTTACCCTGTAAGCGAAAACTTCAGACTGCAAAAGATTTTTCGTTTAGAAAGATTTGCTTACATATCAATGCATTAAGTAAGCCTTACGCTTTTGCTTACGCCGTATGGTAAACGTTCGGCTATAGATAAATTATATGAATACTGAATTTCTGCCTTACATGGTAAGGGAAATCAGTAATGACTGAATTTCCAATGACATCGATGTGTTAAGAATATGGTATTCCGTAAGGAGTTCTTCGCATGAAGTTTCTGTAAAAAAAATCAGATTTTTCCCACTGGGTAGAGGAGTTCGTTATAGAGAGTTTCGACTACATTTAATTTCTCAAATCAATTCATTATTAATTTCACAGTGTAACAGTGATTCTGAGCTTTTAAAGTGACCTATCGCCAAAATTGGAAAAGTGAAAAAAAATCATAACAATTTTTTGTTAAACCGACAAAGAGACCAAATTTTTTAAGTTATAGCCTTAAAATTGCTCAAAGATACGTAAATTCTATTTTTCAACCGTTACTTAAGATTACAAAAATTGTACACGGTTTTGTGTTATATTCGATCAGATAAGTAATCTCTACTAGGTCCGTTTAAAAGTTCTTTTACTTTTTTTAATTTTGCATCACTGTGTTATTTAATGCATTTTTTTTTTTACATTGAAAGCAGTTGTATTATCTCCCTGATTTATCAACACAAGCCAACATTTTTAACTCATGTGTTTCTCATTATATTTTTTAGAGATTTATCCGTGTAAAAAAAAATTGTTTTGTAATCCTTTTCTTAGGCACTCAAACGCAAGGCTGAACTCTTATATTTCAGTTCTAGAGTGAGAAAATTCTAAATGAGGACACTTAAATAATTTAAGACTAATTTTAAATGAAAACAATAAACATGAAATGGTTAATGCCGTTCGTGTCATATTCAAACCCAATTAAAAATCTTGAAGATTATGTTATATGGGAGCAACAGAAAATATTTGCATTCAACACCTAAGAGTATGCACTTGAATATTTCAAAACCAATTGATATACTTTTACGCCAATTCAATATGCGCCATACCTACAAATGCCGAACTTAATTAAGGCTTTGAGAAGCTCCGCACAATTCCCGGAAACCTTACTCAAGATGGGCTTTTGCGGGGACGTGCACATGTAAGTAAAAAAAAAATGCACACAAATTCTCAATATCAAAAATATTTTAAATATTAATATGCATATTTTCGGGTGCTGGACTTAAAATATTGTTATGGATCTAGGATACCATTTTTCTATAAGTTTGAAAATGTACACTTCCTATAATATTATTCGTATGAACATGGAAATTTTGTTATTTTTAGGAAAATAAGTTTTCCTTTACAAATAATTTTGTAGCTAAGGATATTCCGATTTTGGGAAGCTGAACTAAAATATAATAAATATTTTCTTCGCAGCTGAATCTAACTAAATCGTTCTTTTGTATTTCTGACCTCTGAAACTCCTTATAAACAAGTCAGAATCCTGCGATACGGATACGCCTATAGAAAAGAGGAACGACAAGAATCCTTTTTTTTTTTAGAAAACCGTAACAATATTTTTCATTGCCTTGGAAATACTTACTTATTGCAAAAATCATACAATTTAACGGATTATTATTTTGCAAGCGCCCACACCAGTATTGGACTAATTTTACGGCATTTGAATTTCGTACACTTCATCAATTTTTCCACGTGCCCACGAAGAATTGGCTTACTTTAAGGTGAATCAATGGAAAACTTACACGAAGAGCCCACATAAAACAAATTGGCGCGAAAAATTTTGGGTTTTTTCGGAAAAAAGACGACGGAAACGAAAGTGGAAATGGTAAAGAGCTTTTCGTACTTACCCGCGAATATATTAGAATATTTTTTAACGGTTTCTGGTTTTTTATTTACCTATTTATTTTAATTTTTATTTTATTTGTATTTTTTTCTGTAGTGCAATCGACAATTAAACCGTTACAACTTCAAGAGCAATTGCAATATTACGTTTTGTAATTGTACAATTTTACGATCTCATTAAGTTCTTATTTCTTATGCCGCGTTAAGTAAATGCCCTCAATGATTAAGGCTAAATTGGAATTAGACGATTTGCTATTATCGCAAATCCGTCCGCTCCTGAGGACTTTAATTTGATTTTCGATTACCTTCGGCCTTATAGAGCGTTAATAACTCGATTCCGTTAGCGGTAATTTGTTTATTTTTTTTGTTCCTTTATTTTCTTTTTTTTTTTTCTATATTATTACCTTTGGTTTTTGTTTACTTTTCCGTGTATTCTATTTTCCGTCATTCAATGATAATTATCCCGAATTGAGAATGTCAATCGCTGCAGGGCCTTTGTTAGAAGCTCATAAATGTGAGCCTGGATAACATGTCGCAAACGTTGTTTCTAGATCGAGCTACTATTTGCCGACAAGGAACTAGGGCACAAAAAGCCTAGAAACAGCTCTGGATGCACGCTGCAGCTACCATTACTATTAATGCTACAAGAATCGTTGTCTATGGGGGGTATCATTGTCCTACTGAGTTTTTTTATTTTTGGTAATGTTTCACACAACAATTACATTGTAATTGAAGTGAACGCCTTCGCCCAATATAATTAATTTAAATAATTCCCATAGATAAATGGTATATTCCAATTTCGTAGATAAGACAATCTTTGGCAAATTCGTTGATCGCAACGCATGATAAGTCATACCAGATGCGAGCGAATATCGTTGGCAAGCTAATTTCAAAAATATATGTCCACATACATACTTGTATGATCCTATTCGTGCTAATACGTTCTTCAGATTGGCGATAGCTCGAAACTAATTGAAAATTTCAACGAGATAAATTTTTTGAGAAATTAATCAACAATAGCAGAATATGACGATTCAATGGAGACAAGTCAATCATAGAATAATCATATTATCTTGATGCAAATCCGTTGTTCAATCTTTCTTCTGATGTGTCCTTATATGACTTGTCAATTGCACAAATGCAACAAAATTTTAGTTCAATAAAGAATTCGCGCCCAGAATTGAACATTAATTCGACAATAATGTAAAATTATTTATTGAACTTAGAGCGATATTGACTTGTACATGTTAATCGTGCCGGCAGAATCGCCATGTACCTAACACTACAAGATATTATATTCAGAGAATTCAACGATGACCAAAAATTTGCATGTGAAAGATGCCGTCACTCGTCTAGAGAGAAGTTGATATCTAATCAAGCAAATGACATCATTGATTCACGTGTAAGGTATTTAGTTAATGTCCTAAGATGTTGCACTACAATTCGATTGTAGAAAGCATTGCAGCTCCATTTCGGAATGATTAATCCGAAGATATTTGAAATCAGAAATTAGAATTTGACGTACATATACTTAGCAGGACAAGGGCACCGTTCACTGGCCAAATAAATATTTAAATTTTACTGAAGTCTTTATTGAGCGATTGAGCAATTTCACAATGAATTGCCCATGTTTCCCGGACACAAATTGTCTCATGGCTATACCTGCGAGCTGGTTGGACAAAGTTACATTTAAGAGCATTTATTTCAGCAATAAATGAAATTATGCAACAAATTATATCATGCAACATAAGTGATTCCGCTCAACTGCTTAGATAACAATTTTTATTAACAGAGTTATTTTTATATCTCCTTGTATATTTTCCACAGAATTGCGATTATGATCCAATGTGACTTAACCGCTTGAATATTGAATACAAAGACTGTATGATTGAAATAAACAATTTGTTAAGTTCTTATCTGAAAGCTTTTGCCGTCTTCAACTAACAGTACAATTGTTTCATAGAATGAATTTTGCAACAATTTCGAATTTTTATACCCGCACTCTGTAGGGATATTGCGAGTTGTCATGTGCTGTAGCCAGAACAGTAATACATAAAATTTATTGAGTAATTATCACGTGTCATTTCCTAGAAACATTTGGCTGTCCGTCCTCGTCTGTACAACATTTTTATCATAACATAGTATTTTCATCGAAGTTCTCCAGACTAGTTGCACAAAAATCGCAAACTCAAATGGATTCTGTACGATAATATTATAAACTATTATTTTAGTACATTTAGCCTTACATTACTTATACATTTCTTTGTTTCATACTGAAATTTCAAGATGTCTTAGCAACGCACGTTTTCTGCACTTCAATATCGGTTTCAGTTCCTGCTGTACTTAGAGCTTTTCACTTAATCTTTGTGACATTTGTTCTCCTTGCGGTGTTATTTTTCAATTTTATTTTCTCTTTCAACATTGTATGCTGAAGTATTATTTCATTCTCGTTGCCACAATAAATTGCTTTTGACCAAATGTCTTAAGCACACAGTTATTTTATATTTCTTTTATCCTTTCGTTAGTCTCTCGTCTTTCTTTTTTTCAATCTAATCATCTCTCTTGGCTTTTCATCTTCACTTTCTATGGTCCTGCATCTCAATTCTGCGTCATTGCTTCTTGTCTTTCTCTTTTTTTTCTTTTCTCTCTTCCTCTTCTGTCTTCTGTCATTTTATTTCTTCTTACCTTTTCTCTCTTTCCTCTCTCATTCTTTTATTTTTCTTCTTCTCGTCTTCCTCTCTCTTCCTCTCTCTTCCTTCTTTTCCTCTCTCTTCTCTCTCTTCTTCTTTCCTTCTCTTCCTCTTCTTCCTCTCTCTTCCTTCTCTTCTCTCTCTTCTTCTCTTCTCTCTTCCTCTCTCTTCTCTCTCTTCTCTCTCTTCTCTCTCTCTTCCTCTCTCTTCCTCTCTCTTCCTCTCTCTTCCTCTCTCTTCTCTCTCTTCCTCTCTCTTCCTCTCTCTTCCTCTCTCTTCTCTCTCTTCCTCTCTCTTCCTCTCTCTTCCTCTCTCTTCCTCTCTCTTCCTCTCTCTTCCTCTTCTCTTCTCTCTCTCTTCCTCTCTCTTCCTCTCTCTTCCTCTCTCTTCCTCTCTCTTCTCTCTCTTCCTCTCTCTTCCTCTCTCTTCTTCTCTCTTCCTATCTCTTCCTCTCTCTTCCTCTCTCTTCCTCTCTCTTCCTCTCTCTCCTCTCTCTTCTCTCTCTTCCTCTCTCTTCCTCTCTCTTCCTCTCTCTTCCTCTCTCTTCCTCTCTCTTCCTCTCTCTTCCTCTCTCTTCCTCTCTCTTCCTCTCTCTTCCTCTCTCTTCCTCTCTCTTCCTCTCTCTTCCTCTCTCTTCCTCTCTCTTCCTCTCTCTTCCTCTCTCTTCCTCTCTCTTCCTCTCTCTTCCTCTCTTCTTCCTCTCTCTTCCTCTCTCTTCCTCTCTCTTCCTCTCTCTTCCTCTCTTCCCTCTTCCTCTCTCTTCCTCTCTCTTCCTCTCCTTCCTCTCTCTTCCTCTCTCTTCCTCTCTCTTCTTCCTTCCTCTCTCTTCCTCTCTCTTCTCTCTCTTCCTCTCTCTCCTCTCTCTTCCTCTCTCTTCCTCTCTCTCCTCTCTCTTCCTCTCTCTTTCTCTCTCTCTCTTCCTCTCCTCTTCTCTTCCTCTCTCTCCTCTCTCTTCCTCTCTCTTCCTCTCTCTCTCTCTCTTCCTCTCTTCTCTCTCTCTCTCTTTCCTCTCTTCTTCCTCTCTCTCTCCTCTCTCTTCCTCTCTCCTCCTTCCTCTCTCTTCCCTCTCTCTTCCTCTCTCTTCCTCTCTCTCTTCCTCTCTCTTCCTCTCTCTTCCTCTCTCTTTCCTCTCTCTTCCTCTCTCTTCCTCTCCTTCTCTCTCTTCCTCTCTCTTCCTCTCTCTTCCTCTTCTTCTCTCTCCTCTCTCTTCCTCTCTCTTCCTCTCTTCTCTCTCTTCTCTCTCTCCTCTCTCTTCCTCTCTCTTCCTCTCTCTTCCTCTCTTCCTCTCTCTTCCTCTCTCTTCCTCTCTCTTCCTCTCTCTTCCTCTCTCTTCCTCTCTCTTCCTCTCTCTTCCTCTCTCTTCCTCTCTCTTCCTCTCTCTTCCTCTCTCTTCCTCTCTTCTTCCTCTCTCTTCCTCTCTCTTCCTCTCTCTTCCTCTCTCTTCCTCTCTCTTCCTCTCTCTTCCTCTTCTTCTCTTTCCTCTCTCTTCCTCTCTCTTCCTCTCTCTTCCTCTCTCTTCCTCTCTCTTCCTCTCTCTTCCTCTCTCTTCCTCTCTCTTCCTCTCTCTTCCTCTCTCTTCCTCTCTCTCCTCTCTCTTCCTCTCTCTTCCTCTCTCTTCCTCTCTTTCCTCTCTCTTCCTCTCTCTTCCTCTCTCTTCCTCTCTCTTCCTCTCTCTCCTCTCTCTCTCTCTTCCTCTCTCTTCCTCTCTCTTCCTCTCTCTTCCTCTCTCTTCCTCTCTCTTCCTCCTCTTCTTCTCTCTCTCTTCTCTTCTCTTCCTCTCTTCCTCTCTCTTCATCTCTCTCTCTCTCTCTTCCTCTCTCTTCCTCTCTCTTCTCTCTCTCTCTTCTTCCTCTCTTCTTCCTCTCTCTTCCTCTCATTTCCTCTCTCTTCCTCTCTCTTCCTCTCTCTTCCTCTCATTTCCTCTCTCTTCCTCTCTCTTCCTCTCTCTTCCTCTCTCTTCCTCTCTTTCCTCTCTCTTCCTCTCTCTTCCTCTCTCTTCCTCTCTCTTCCTCTCTCTTCCTCTCTCTTCCTCTCTCTTCCTCTCTCTTCCTCTCTCTTCCTCTTTCTTCCTCTCTCTTCCTCTCTCTTCCTCTCTCTTCCTCTCTCTCGTCTTCTCTCTTCCTCTCCTTTTCTTTCTCTTTCTCTTCCTCTATCTCCATCTATCTCTTAGTCCCTCTTCCTTTCTCTCCTCCTCCATCTTAATCGCCTTCTACCTCTCGCCGACAAACTCCGACAGGAACTCCCTCAACAACACTAACTACCTCGCCATCTCTATAAAGTTTTCGTAATCCTCTACTAACAAAACTGTATCCTGTGGTTTAAATTCTTTAAATTGAATTGATATTTTTGCATTCAACTGTAAATGTGTTGTACAAACAATCGAATGTGCCAATATTTGCAGAAATTGAAGCAAATTTTTATTTTCTCAGCACATTAACATGTGAAGAGCACCAATGCGAAATAAGTACATGTACCAAAACGAGTTCTCAAACAATGAAAACGAATAGAAACGTTGCACAGTGTCGCGTCTCCATACATCTCGTGGCCAAAAATAGAAGGAGTTGTGCTAGAGCAATGAAATTTTGCATGGAGGTTTATTTTCATAAAATTAAGATATTTTGAAAAATTTTGAAAATCGAAACATTCCGAAAAATTCCGCAATTTTAGTCCCAGAGGCTTGAAATTTAAAACAGTGTTTATTGCTGTGCTCTTAAATTGGAAAAACCTAATTCCAATTTGCTATCACGCCCACTTTTTGTGCTACGCCACTCAAAGTTGGTAAATAGAGTACTTTTGAAACTCCCGAAAATCGCATAAAAATTCAGAAAATATTAATGAATGATATTTATTTGTAAAATTTAAATGTGTATTTAGCACAAAAAATAAAAAAAACGAGTAGGATTTTATGACCATTTTCACGTTTGCGTCTTAAGTCTTTGCGTACACAGTTCTAATATAAAAAGCGAGAGAGATGGAGCAAAGACTAAAGACGCGAACATTGTCTTTCGTAATAAATGTATAACAATTAGGAGCCTAAAAGAGCAACAAATTAGTTTATATTAACGTTGCCAATTTCATTTACAAGTGTTATAACAACAACAAAAAACGTTTTTCTAAACATCTATACAAATGTAACGTTTGAATACCCAGCCGGACTTTTTCGCATAAAGGAAAAATTCATTAATGTTTTCACCGATGATGTCAAGGGGAAAGTTAGAGTACTTCTAAATTCTAATGACATTGTCATCGAGAAAAGGTGTTATTAATCGCAATTCGAATGACATTGTCATCGAAAAAAGATGTTATTCATCGTAATTCACCAGCAGGAAAAGTCCCGGTGAAACCATCAATGATTTCAGCATGACATAAGAGCCGCGACTCCTCCTGTTTCTACACCAATTTTAAAATGAAATTTTCACACAAGCGGCATTGGCCGTCATGAGAGGACATGTGGTCAGTTGGTCATCGAAATTGGAGTGGATACCTCCTGTTTCGCAAGAAAATGTCATCGTTCGGGAGTGATACGAAATGAAAATGAATCACGGTTTTGTGTTTTGTTTTTGTTCTTTTATTTTTTGTTGCTAATGCCGCTTGTGTGTAAATTTCATTAGAAAGTTGGTGTAGAAACAGGAGGAGTCGCGGCTCTTATATCATGTTGAAATCATTGATGGTTTCACCGGGACTTTTCCTGCTGGGTAAGTACTTTTTTAACTCCTATACTTGTTCTAAGCGTATTTTAGGCACCCTCAGAAAAAGTCTCAACTTTTGAATCTGCGGGGCTTTTAACTTAATTTTTTTTTTCATTTTTAGATCGCACTATCAGCAACAATTTAAAAAAACTAGAGACGGTCCTTTTCTTTATTTTTTTTTTTTGTTAACTCGATTTGAAAATTATCAAAAAAGTGTAATATTCCCTTGCAAAGCCCACAATTCGAAATAAAATTTCACAATTTTTGATTTTTATTTCTATAAGGTATTATTTTTTTTCAACAGAATAGATTTTAATCTTTTAATTTACATATAATTTATCTAGTTCTATAGTGACCTGACACGCAAAATAGATTATGGGCATATGTTATATTTTCGCAAAGTTACATAGTGCATTTTAAGACATCTGTAATTGGCATTATAGCTTGCGAATCTGCAAGCAAATTCTTTCAATAAGTATTTTGTAAAATAAAGTAGTGAAAAAAAATATATATATAAAAAACTGGAGAGGTCTTTTATCGTAAAATTTTATAAATGTTTTCTAATATTTGTGAAATTCTAATCTTTTACTCCCAAATACTTAATTTTTCTAACTAACGCTTCTTTTTATGATGATTTAAACTCAAAAAAATCTTTTTGGAATTATATTGAAAATTTTTTATATTTTTCATTGATATATAGCACATATATATTTGTTAATGTTTGTTGAACAAATTTTTATTAAACCTTACGCATATCGAAGCGATACTCGCCTTAGCAAAACTGTGCTTCGTACAATGCGTAACTTTAAGGGCGTAAAAAATTTTAACTAAAATACGTACGGACTTGAAATTTTGGATTTTACTTGTTAAGAGTATTCTGAAGGATTCTGCTATAAAAAAATTTCGAAACGGATACTTTTGATTTTTATCATTTTTGGCCGCAAGAGTGACACTGTGCGTCGCACACTGGGGTATTTGACATCAATTTTAGCGCTTAATTCAAAAAACGAAATGTAAGGTATGCTTAAGTATTTGATATACAATGAAAGATAATAAAAATCTACTCAATAAACTGAAAGAATGAATGGAAATCAATTTACCGTTTACCTGAACGTGGCTTTTATTTGCTTTTCAAGTGCTTAATTTTTATACTTCAATTAAACCCTCAAATGCCACAATATTTTTTTTTTTCAGATATGACTTAAAGCATGTTTCCACATAGTGCATTAATGCATTAAAGTTAACGCATATAGTTAATCACTGTCGTTTGCACTTGCGGACTGTGCATTAACTAATCAGCTGATTTCGTCGAAAGCTGCTGTAAAAAAAGTGAAAAAATGCCCTCTCTTAAATTTTGCTAGATATAAAAGACATATGTTTATTTTACATTCTTCATTTGATTTCAATGTGTTAAAAGGCTTAAATAAATTTACTTACACTCAAAAAACAGAACTACTACTTGCTCGCTATAAACTATAGCAACGGCGTTATTACTGCATTTGCTATATTTTATATGAATTTCAGCTAGCGAAATGTCTTGATTTCAAACAAACATAGCCAACATAGCTATATTTTGTTAGTAAATGAATATAGCTGTAGGAGAATGATTTTAAAGCATCTGCGGCTATTTGCATAGCAAATGCTGCTACTCATTATAGCTGAGAATGATTGTAATGCATCTGCGGCTATTTACATAGCATATGCAGCTATAATGAGTAAATTATATTCATTTCAATCTCTCTCTATTCAAATTCGCTCTCGTTTACTCTCTCTCACTCTCTACTATGCCTTGAAATGTGATCTCATTTTCGCAATTCTCCCTTTTATCTGCTCCTCCCTGTTGACTGCTTTAAGTTCGCATTCTGATCAACTCCCCGAAAAGTGTTTGATAGCTTGGTGGTCCAAACTATAAAATAACAGTCGAGAGGTTCGGGGTTCGATCCATGTTGGCGCTAAATTTTTTTTTTTTTGTACTTTATTTTATAAATTACAGTTTTTTTTTTTTGTTCAAAGTTCAGTTGTTTGGGAAGACAAAAATTTTCCCCTAAATTTTTAAGGTTACTATTATTATTTCTTTTTTGTAATGGATTTATTTTCAAGTAATTAATTTTTGGAGTGAAAAAAAATTTTAAGCACGTTTGCCAAGACCTGAGCAACCATAAACTCAAGTGAGCATTTTGACCAAGACATTAAATTCGTTCGTTTAGCGTAATGGTTAAGACATTCGCCCAGCAAACTGGAGGTCAGCGGTTCGAGGCACGGTGGAGGCGAGCAAATTTAAGGAGATATAAGATAAAGAAATTTTAAAATAAAAAAAGATAAACAAAAAAAAATATATAATAAATTAATTAAAATAAATAAATAAAAAAGTCAAAACACAAAATAAAATTTTTCTTTTTTCTCAGTCGCTTGTGCTAGGCCAGTTACCAAATGCTATAGCACGGAGTAGCTATATTTTATATCTGTAGATATTATGTTCATATAGCAAAAACTATGACCAATAATAGCATAAACTGCTAGTGGTGTAGCACGGGTTATATTAAATTATAGCAATAGCAGCTATTAAAGTTTCGTATAAAATATAGCAGACGCAGTAACAAAGATCTACTATCCCATTTTCTACTATAGTTATAGCAATTAGCGCTCACAAAATATAGCACATGGTGCTATAATTTTTTTCAGTGTACGCCTTGGACTTTCAATTTTCAATTTGATTTTTATTTTAGCAGTTCTTTTAATTTCACAGAACGGTTGTTATTTTACATTTAATGCATGCATTATTGAGGTGATTAACTTGAAATTTTTGCATGGGTAATCACATTTTTAATCATGCGTTAACGAGTTAATGCAGGTATTTGAGTTAATGCACTATGTGGAAACATGCTATTATTTTAGGTAGAAAAACATGAATCTGAAATTATTATTCCATATTAGTTTTTGTTTTTTTTTTTGGAAATTTGTTCGAAAAAAGTCCGTCTGGAGCAGTGTCGGCCAAATTTCGATTTTCCAAGCACATGTGCTTGAGAGACCGAATTCTCGCGTCGCGACGCAGCAGTCGCACACGTATAGGGTGTACCCAGCAGGAAATGTCCCGGTGAAACAATCAATGATTTCAGCATGACATTAGAGACGCGACTCCTCCTGATTATACACCAACTTTCTAATGAAATTTACACGCAAGTGGCATTGGCAGTCAGAAGTTACGAAAAATTTTTATTTGTGGGCGTGGCAGTGGGCGGATGTCTTCCATTTTTACTTAGGATCATACTCGGATCCCGATATACCTGTGTGCCAAATTTCGACTTGGTTGGTTCAGCCGTTTCGGAGGAGATCCGACCACAGACAGACGGACATATCTAAATCGATTTAGGTTTTGATCCTGATCAAGAATATATATATATATGTCTATATCTACGGAGCTTAATTCTGGCTGTTACAAGATTCGCACAAAACTAATATACCCTGCTTACGCTAGGTATAATGAGTGAGATATTTGAATATTAACAAATCTTTAGCGTTGAATTTTGATATGAATTGTACCCTCAAGGTATGCATGTCAACATTTAAGGCTAAAATTTCCTATTAGTTTTGAGAATTTTCCAGTGAAATTTTGTTTGAGCTATAATGCACGATAAACATAATTTCAATATTACATATAATATATTTCTGATATCGTGGTAATGTTGCAATATTTTCAGGAAAACCCACGATTTTTAATATCAAAATTTCGATGCATTCTTTTTGGGGGACTCAATTTGAAGAGACTTCATACCAAACTTCGAAGGCAATTCGGCAGGGTTTATCGCATTTCAATCCCAATGATATTTAATATTAAAGCTAATAGGAGCATTTAGAAAAAAAGGGTATGCTTTTAAGAAAAATTAATTTCATATTTTTGGGAGACCCTAATGTACATACTTATATCAGTTTTTCTGCATAAAAAAAATGGAATAAGACAAAATATTTGAAACTATTTAATAAAACGCGTTGGCAACCCTTTTCGGTAACATCAAAGTTTACGCGCTCGTCAAATCGAAAATTTCAAAATTTAAATTTAAAGTATTAAATAGTAATTTATATTCATTTCTCTGTCTCGCGCGATTCTTCTCGAGTCCATCTTCCTAAGGATCTGAGGAATTCAAGCTTCGTTGGGTGAGACGTAATATTTCCAAGTCGAAATCTAAAAATTTTCCGAACTTCGACTTTCTCCACTCTTTCTTTCTCTTCATATATCATTTTCTCATTGTAGCTTTGTTCTTTCGCCAAAGCTGTCCAGAATAAATTTTTAGCCTATACAAGAACCACAAGAAAGCTTTGAGCTCTGCCTATTACAGTGGCTCTAATGCCAGAAATGCTTATTTAATAGTGAAAGCGCCTGAAGTACCGCCCTCGCAAAATCATTCCACTGCTCACACGGAATTATCCAATACAAAAACCAACAAGACTGCGAGATCAACAACAGACGTTGAGCTTTCTGTTAACAGCGGTTCAAAAGCTCCGGCTAATAACGTAGGTGATCCAGCAGTGCAGACAGGCATGGATCGGTACATTAAGATGAAAAGGAAACTTAGCCCACAGAAATCAAATGTGGGTAAAGCGAAAATAAATAAAACAAAATCTGACGCTAACCCATCGAACGCTTTAAGTGGAAATAGATTTGCGGCTCTGATACATCAAAGGATGGTGGAGAAAAATCACCAAAACCGCCTCCAGTATATCTTCGAGAGCGTAGCGCCAACAATTTGGTCACGAGCCTGACCCAGTTAATTGGAAAGGAGTCCTTCCACATCATGCCTCTTACAAGAGGAAATGTTCATGAGGCCGAAATTCAGGTCTATAATGTAAATAATTACAGAATTGTCACTAAATTCCTTGACGACAACAAAAAAAGCTACTACACGTATCAGCTTAAAAGCAGCAAAGGCCTTAGTGTAGTTATTAAAGGCATTGAATCAGATGTAGATCCTGTGGAAGTTAAAAAAGCTCTAGAGGAAAAAGCCTTTAAAATTAGGAACGTAATGAACATTTTCAATAGGAATAAAACCCCACAGCCGATGTTCAAAGTAGAACTTAGTCCGGACAACTTAAAAGCAAAAAAAAAAATGAGACTCATCCAATCTACGGATTACAATATCTTCTTCACCGTAGAGTTGCAATAGAAGAACCACATAAGCGTACTGGCCCTGTCCAATGTATTAATTGCCAAGAATATGGCCATACTAAGTCCTACTGCACCCTATGCATGGTCTGCGTCGTTTGCGGAGAATTTCACAGCTCTGCAAACTGTAATAAAAATAAAACTGACAAAAAGTGCAGAAACTGTGATGGAGATCACACAGCAAATTATAGGAGATGTCCAGTATATAAAGAACTAAAAAATCGTATGTCAGAAAAAAAGCAAACCAGTCGTAATAGGTCGAATGAAAATGCATTCCAAAACCCAATTTTCTCACAACCAAATAAATTCAGCGTTCCAGTGACTAATAAAATGTCCTATGCAAATGTTGCTAGTTCTGCCATAAGTACCCATTCTGCCCCTCAACAGCAGAACGGTAGCTTGGAATCCATGTTAGTCAGTCTGACACAGTGTATGACACAATTTATGTCGCAAATGCAAAACACACTCCAGGAGTTACTAAGAGCACAAAACCAGTTGCTCCAAATTTTAACTGCACAAAAATGAGTTTACTTATTATATCCTCATGGAATGCAAATGGTATAAATCAGCGTAAGCTAGAATTATCACATTTCCTCTCAAACTACTCTATTGATGTAATGCTTATTTCGGAGACACATCTAACAGATAAAAATAATTTTCCGTTATCAGGCTATAAATTTTACAAAACAAACCACCCTGATGGGAAAGCACATGGAGGAACGGGTATATTGATTCGTAATAGAATTAAACATTTCCCTGTTTAACCTTTCGCAAAAAATTACTTCCAAGCGACTTCAGTTTCTATTGAAAGTTGTGGTGAAAATTTCATTTTGTCAGCAATATATTGCCCTCCACGATTCTCAGTCAGCAAAAATCACTTTAATCAATTTCTCAACACCCTTGGAAATAAATTTTTAGCAGCAGGCGATTATAATGCAAAACACACCCATTGGGGCTCTCGTCTGATCTCTCCAAGGGGTAGACAATTATACAACACACTGATAAATAGCTCCAGTACTCAAGGATTTATTTCACCCGGACATCCCACGTATTGGTCAACAGATCTAAATAAAATACCAGACCTCATAGCCTTTGCCATTACAAGAGGCTTTGATAATTCGCGTATTTCAACTTCGATTTGCCACAAAATGTCTTCAGATCATTGTCCTCTACTAATCGAAATTTCAGAAAACATAAGAACAACATGGCCCCCTTTTAGACTGACCACTTCAAAAACGAATTGGGTTAATTATAAAAAGTATGTTGCAACACACATACACTCCGAATATACAATATGTAATGAAAGCCAAATCGATGAAGCGGCAACAACCCTGAATTCAATATTAATTTCAGCGGCGGAGCATTCTATCCCAAAAACCTTTGAGCCTGCCGTTAGAAATTTTCATCATACTTATAGTCATATTGAAAGATTATTACGAGAAAAACGTAGATTGAGAAGATAATGGCAACAACATAGACTCAATACAGCTTCAAAGCAACTTAAAATCGCTCTTCAAATAGACCAAGATAGGAAAAACTATAATTTCATTTCAAATCTTGCACCTATTAACACGTCGAAAGAGTCGAAAGAGTCATTATCAAGAGGAAATTGGGCAAGAAGTGATGAGGAAAAAGCATCCGTCTTTGCTCAACACTTGTGCTCAGTGCTTCTACCAAACCCACCGGCAACAAGCCATAGATTTCCCCTCTGCGAGGTGAACAACCAAATTACCCCTATAACATTTAATGCCAATGAAATAAAATGCATAATTAACAAAAATTTTTTTCCACTATACCACGATATCTTTTCGATCAATCAAAGCAAACATCTAATTTAAGTTCGAACAGGCGTGTGAGCTCGTAAACTCAGAATTTACAGTCTGAAAGGGTATTTTCTAAATTCAACTTAAGGAGCTAAAATCAGATTTCAAGTTGACAGTCTGGATGTCATATAAGAGTTAATGAAATTATAATGGATAAATTTTAAATTAAAGCAGGAGTCCCGCAAGGCAGTGTATTAGGCCCCTCTCTTTACCTGCTTCTAACAGCCGACATCCCCACTAGTGACAATATTATAATGTCAACTTTTTCCGACGACACAGCATTATTGAGCTTCCACCGAGATCCCATGGAAGCATCAAGAATCCTACAAGAGCATATGCAATTGATTGAAAATTGGCTCTCTACCTGGCGAATTAATGTAAACGAAGGTAAATGTAAACACATTACATCTACGCTTAGAAGAGGTATAAGCCCTACTATTCTCCTTAAACGAGTCTCCATCCCCCAAGTATATAGTGTAATCTATTTAGGTGTCCACTTAGATAAACGATTAACTTGGCGAAAGCACATCGAAGCAAAGAGGACCAACCTGAAACTTAAAGCATCAAAAATTCACTGGCTAATTAACTATCGCTCTCCTCTTAATATGGAGTATAAAGTTCTATTATATAATAGTGTATTAAAGCCAATCTGGTCTTATGGCATTCAGTTGTGGGGAAATGCCTGCGCATCCTCTATAGAAATAATCCAAAGAGCTCAATCGAAAATTCTTAGAATCATTACAAGTGCTCCAAGGTACATCCGTAATGAAAGCATTCACCGCGATCTGCAAGTCCCACTTATTAAGGACGAAATCGTTCGCCTAAAATCATCCTACAATGAGAAACTAAGGAACCACTCGAATCAGCTGGCAAGACGCCTTAACAATACAACACATCGAACACGGTTAAGAAGAAAGAACCTTCCGTCCGCTTCTAGTGTTTTGGAAACATAACACCGATACTCTGTTATCTGCACCTCGCTCGTGCATATCAGACGTCTGGCCAATTAAGGAATCATACAGTTTGAGGCACCTCGCTCGTGCACGCTCAACGCTCAACGCTCAATGCTCCTAACTACCATCAGAGTAGCCGTTCCAACCAATCAATTTTACGCACCTCGCTCGTGCGCGCCGTACGCTTATCCAACCAAGGATTCACTAAGCTTGACGCACCTCACTCGTGCATGATCAAGAATCATCCTACCAACGGATGCGGCTTAACAGTAATAAGTCCTCAGCAGCCCAGTTTCTCAAATAGAGGCTCGTTGGAATTAAAAAACTATTTATGTATATCTCTGTATAAATAGTTAAGTTATATTTAAGAATTAAAATTCGAATAATTACTGTTAGTTCCCACCCAAAGGAAGATCCAGTAAAGAGAAGCAAAGTTTAAATAACAAAAAAAAAAAACATTTGTTTTTGTTTTGATTTTGTTTTGTTTTTGTTTGAGTTCTTATGTTAATGGTTTGATCATTGTTTTTATACCCGACATTTTGCGTGCAATACTTAGTTTTAACTAAAAAATCAACTAACCAATAAAATCAAAAGTTTCAGGGAACATTTTTCCCAAAAAATAAGTAGAATCGACTCGAACCAACATATAATATACAGCAGGCGCGCAGCCAGGATTTCAATTTGGGGGGGGTTCGCAGAAAATTTTTCTAAATATTTTTTGTTTTTATTTTCGTAAAAAGCTTACAAAATATATAATTAAAATATATTTACATAAATATTTTACATTTTTATAAGGTGTACAAAGTAAAAAAAGTATTTTCGAAGGAACTTATTCAATTTAAAGTGCAATGTTAAGTCTGCGCTTGCTTTCAGCAAGTTTATTTAGTATGTCCTCTACACTGGGAGTAAGATCTCGATGGACGTAGAGGAGTGCTAAGGCATTTAACCTCTGTTCTGTCATTGTAGATCTAAGATAAGTTTTGAGTCGGCGGAGAGTTGAAAACGAACTCTCATTTTCACATGTGGTTATTGGAAGAGTAGCCAAAATAGTTAATAAAATAAAAATAGTTGGTAAAATATCTTTTTTACAAAATTTTATAGCGTCAAACACTGTTTTTGGTCTTTCATTTTTTTCTAAATTATTAATTAATTTATACCAAATAGTGAGCTCCATTTTTGAATCATCAAAATTTCCCTCTAAATCATCTTGATAAAACTGAAAGAGTTTTTTAAATTTGTCTAAAAAATCATCAACTTTTGCAGTATCGCTTTGAGGAAATAAAACTTGAAAACCAAGAAGAATATCCTTGTGTTTTGAAAAGCGATTGGTTAAGTTGACAATAAATGCATCCACAAAAGGTAAATAAAGGGAAATACGATAATAAAATTCAACGCTTTTAGTATGAAAATGTGCTTCGTGGTCCTGAGAATGTGCGAGCCTAGGTTTTTTCAAAATAAGTCCGCTTGATAAAGCTTGCTTCTCAGCGTTTTTAAACAATTTCTGAAATTCTTCCTCAGCGTTACTTCTTAAGGTTTGAATATTCTCTAAGCATATATCTGCTAGGACAACAGCATATTTGAGATCAATGTTTCTACCTTGTAAATATTTACATAGAACAAATGTGTAACTAAAAACTTGATTTATACAATGAAGAGATATAAGAAATTCGCCTTTTTGTAAGGCACATTTTAATAAATTAGACTGACTTGACACATTTTGATCATTCCAAGAGGAAATTCGGTCAAGAACTAAAATTATTGCATCATAAAACTTAATAAAAGAGTTTGTAGGACGGCGATGTAGAAATGTAAGCTGTGTCGTGTATTTTTTCCTTAATTTGGGGGGGGGGGGGGTTTGAACCCCCAAAACCCCCCCTGGCTGCGCGCCTGATATACAGACATGCTCTAGCAATCCAATCCGAATAAAATAAAATCGAAATCAAAGTGATTTCAGTAGAAACCCTTCAGGACGTGTCGGGCAAATTCCCTAAAAGCTACTAGTACTTTCACCAGATACTAAAGAACTAGTGGAAATGGAGGTAAATTTTCGTATAAAGCATATACTTAGCAGCAAATAGTAATAGACTTTCTCATGTAAGGGAAGTAATGTTAAACTATACCAAATATATCCAATTGGTTCCCCCAGCACCAGAACAGCTATAGTTCAAAAGTGAACTGGTGATTTGCCGCCCTCACGCAATGTTAAAATTTTCACGTTAGACATGAGCTAATCGTATGTACTGAAGGGAATCTAAGCAATTTCGAACTTTTATACCTTTTCCGAAGGAAAGGGTATATTAAGTTTGGCACGGAGTATGTAACATACCAAAGGAGTCGCGATAGATATATATTCTTGATCAGGGTGACAAGAGGAGTCGATCTAGCCATGTCTGTCTGTCTGTCTGTCTGTCGGTCACACTTTAGTTTTTCGTAATTTATTCCTAAGCCATGAAAGATATCATATTGAAATTTGGCATGGCTCAGAGATTTTAGAAAAAGGGAAACATGAAAAAGTCGTCATTTTGAGTCTATTTAATATTGATTGGCTATCATATAGGCAATGAAATTTTCAAATGTAAGCCTGGAAGTATGCAACGTGTTTTTCTTATAATGTTTTGGAAAAGATAACGGGACATAGCTTTGGAACTATACGAGTAAAATCCTAACTTCCTTTAACAAATTACAAAAGAATTCGTACTCTTTGAAATTGCATCATGACTTTCAACCATTTTTATATAAAATTAAGAAATTTTGGGGCCTTCTTTTTTTTACGCCCGATTTTGTTCGTAAAAATGTCTACTAAAGATGCCTAAATAGCCTATAAAGTTGGTATATTTTGCAGTTTATTTAAGTGAGAACAAAGATTGTATACTTTTCCACCGACTAATACCTAAAAATTCTGAAAAGTATTGCTTATGAAGAAGCTATCTCCAAAAATTTAGAAATATGAGGCTTTTGAGGAAAATCCGCTGAGCGCAACCTCTAAACCTTTTACGAAAAATCTGAAAAAATTCCCAAAAATACTTTAACACATAGGCTTTCGAAAAAACCACGTTCCAAAGAAAAAATTTTTTTTTTTGGGACACCCTAATATATATGTACTACTTTCCCCTTATTTCGTGATATTTGTTCCAATTAATTTTATCAAAATAATTCCGTTATCTGGATTGTTTCAATACAATATCCCACCAAGCATTTACATAATTTAATTGAGGAGGCGTGGCAGTTAGCGGATTTGGATCATTTTCGACCCTAAGCATACACTCACTTGTGAAAGCATGTGTGCCAAATTTTAAGCCTGTCGCTCATCAGGTTTAATTGATCTCCGAAATTGGCTTCAAATACCCCACTGTGCGTCGGCCGTATATCAAAAACATCAATCGCATAACGATGACAACAAATCCAATGTCTTTACGTCCTACTCAGTCTCAATTCCAAAGGCATCACAACTGATAGGTTACTAGATTTCATAGACTTGGCTTGATTCGGTTCAATTTTCCATTTCATTCCAAACCATTTCAATCCATACCGTTCCATTCCACACTGTTTCTTAAAGGTATTCAGGCTTAATTTGGCTTCATTTTGCATTCAGAGTTCGACTTCAACATGGATCACCATATACATATGTTCAAACTGCTATCGTATCCAAAAAAAAAAAAAAAGCAGCCACGAAAAAAATAGAAAAACCAAACAGAAACGTGACGAAACGAAACGAAATGAAACGAAAGAGGGAACAGATGTTTCATTCATTTTCAACGTATTTCTTGCATTCGAATTCCTGGTGCCGGCATAATCATTTGAATGTTCACATGTTTGTACATCCTCCGCGGCTCCTCTGGAAATCCTCTTGCGGATGACTAGCTTTTCGGTATATTTTTTTGTTGTTTTTTTTTTGTTTTTTTTTTTTTTTGTGTCTTCTTCCCGTTTAAACGTTGTGTCAGTTGTATCCTATGGTCTCAACGATTGTATTGCATCGCAGTATGGCTTTAAAGGGACCAAGCCAAGGGAGACAGAACAAAAAGCGAAAAGCGAAAAACGAAACGAAACGAAACGAAAGCAAAAACAAAAACAAACATAAAGAGTCGAAAAGCTGTTCTCAATGTCAAGGGAATCGGTTTGAAGTGTTAATATGGATGGGCCTTAAGAAGATTGTATGTTGTTCGCACGATGTTGAGTGTTGATACTTTATCTAAAAAGATTTCTCGCGCTTTTTATGTCTCACTTTTATTTCAATAAATCTCTTGAGCATTTAAGTTATGCAACGCGTTTCATAAGTCCTAATAATACTAACCTTAATTTAGTGTTCTTTTCGGTTCGCTTGATAGACGCGCGAATACATTAAAGTCGGTTAAACGGATAAAAATGGATAAAAGCGGATAAATATTTACATTTTTATGCCTATCAAAGGATACGCATTTCATTAGAATGCACGTGATAGAAATGCAAATTTTGGCGATTATTCTTCATAATTAATTTATTTCAGTTGCTCGCTCCTTTTGACCGTATGAAAGAAAACATAATCATAGGATCTACATCAAATATTATATTTTCTGTTGTGCGCTTCTCAGCTGTTCCAGCGTACATTAGGACTTTTCAGACGTGAAAAAGTATTGAAATTCGAAGGGGCGTAAAAAGCATGTTGAGATGAACTCAAAAATGTTCGCATGAGTTGAAATTTTTTATTAAGGGCTTAGTAGTCGCTAAAAGGAATTTAATAATCCTTTAGAAAAAAAACGCCTTGAAGAGAGGTACAAAAACTTTATTCAATTTCTGTTAATTTATGCCCTGATCATGTATGACAACTACATATACTAAAAATAGTTGTACGTAATATGAAGACTAGTTGTTATTTTGGTATTATATTTTACAACTAGCTTAACAACAAGTTCGTTTTCAGTTGTGTTGTAAGCTTTTGACTTTTATGGAAGACAACGAATGTAATTTCTAGTTGTGTAAACTGTCAAAATCATATAATATACTAGTTTTGGTTGTGAAACAAACTCATATAATGACGTTTGGTTGTGTTGTCTTCAAGTGGACTAGACTAAACAGGTTGTAAATACATAGTCAGGGCATTAAACACGGCTCGGATTTTTTTGTATTTATAAATTTAAAGCATACTTTATGGAGTAAAAAATTTTTGCAGTTCACATAAAGTTGAGACTCAAATCCATTTCTAACTTTAATAGGAATTTTTTTGAAGTTAGCAAAGCGGTTTGATTCATATTCGCTAAACGTTGTTTGTTGCCCCATAAAGTATTCTTTAAACTTATAAATGCAACAAAATCCTAGCCCTGGCATTAAAATTCTAAAGGCCGTTTTTCAAATATTTCTGTATACTTTTAGAATCGGAAAAATATAGAAAGATTTAATAACACTGTTCTTGAATTTGGTACTTTTTTTTACCAACAACATGGATACAAATCTGGTAAACATATTTGGGGGGCGCTCAATTCAGCCCCATCAACCGGTTTTTTTTTTCGATTGGCTCTAGTTTTTGAGATATGCTGCTATATATTTATGACAGAATAATGATGATAACGGTAATTACTTGTATTAAGTAGAATTCCTGTGGAAAACTTCGTTGTATATTTATAAGGGTAATAATTGACTAACATTTTCATTAAATTGAGTAAGGCATTAATGTAAAATAAAATCGCTTCTGTACAAAAACGTGTGTTCTTTAGTAAAGTATAACCACTGAGCATATAATAATATAGAGAACTCAAACAGCTAAAAAAAAGCTGCTTTGCGACTCGGCTGGCTTCGTACGAACAATCGAAGTTTTCTGTTCAGTGACTGAAATTAGTCTTCTTCATGTAGGTATGCGCGTATGTACATACGCACGTTTGTATGTAGGCTGTTTGCGTTGCAAATCTTTTCGAATTTAACAACTATCTACATTTTTAAAATAGATTATATGAATTAAAAAGTTATAGTAACAGGGACGGCAACATTTATATAATATATAAGCTAAAACTAATATACTGTTTTGTTGGGTAAGGACCCACCTTTAAATCAAAAATGTAAATAAAAATTGTCTTTTTGGAATCTATTTTTAGATGCCGATAAATGAAAAAGAAACATGTATTTTTGCTACAAAAATACTTTTTTTAGGTTTATAGGTCTACAGAATCTTAGTTTCCTTACTAATCTTAAAACTATGTAGAAAAGAGTCTTAGAGGCGTTTGTTTTCTTTAATTTGAGTGGTACTTCATTTGAATTGGTCGATGCATGGCCGAGTTATGCTCAAAAAATCTATAATATCTCCGAAAAAAAACATTTCTTTTTTTAAAAATTAATATAAAATAAACGCTCCCATGAAAAAATTTTTAAATATTATTTTCGTGTTTAGAAGGCCAAAGTCTATGGGAAAAGTGCATTGAGATCTCCTGAACACGCCAAAAATTATTATTTGTAAACTAGTGTATTCGGTTCAGCTCTGAATTTCCAGGCGAATCCAATTCTATTTATTTTCTAAAAAAAAAAAAAATAAATTTTGCGCAAGGAAAACACACCTATTACTCTAATTCAAATCGAATTGGTGGGTGGCGGGCGTGGCCGATTTAGATGAATTTTGCAGGATGTCTTTTTTTATGAAATATTACCAACATGCATGTCATTTTGATTAAAGGAACACATTTTATATGAAAAATAAATTTTGGGTTGTATGGGAGGTGGGCGGATCCAATTTTGATGAAACTTCATATTTTTCTTAATTATGTCAAAAAAAGACTTGCTGCCACGTTTCATTGCTCTACGGCATCTCCTTATAGTTTTTGCCGCGATATATATGAAGCCTAACCACTGTGCGGCGTAATGGGAAAGCAAATGACCAGCAACTGAGAGTTCTGGAGTTCAAACGCTGCATATGGCTTAACAAAATTATGCTTGCATACTTAAAGGATCCACCTTTAAACGCGAAAATCTGAGCCAATCCCAAAAAATCAATATCACTATTGCATTCAGCGTATTTTAGTTCTTATTTCTAGATATGAATGCCATCTGGCGGTTTTTTGAACTAGCACAGCGTAATAAATCTTTACATAATATGTTTACGCCATTCGAAAAGATTTATTATTTTATAAATTTGTTTTTGTGACGGAATTCAATTGAGCCTCATTGCCATAAATGTCAATTTGGCACTTAAATGCATTTCCGCGTTCTCTAAGTCTCAATAAATATCATCTTAAAGCATGTTCCAATATTTTTTTTTGCCTCAACTTCTTTCATAACAGGTTGGCTGATAAGTCCCCGGTCTGACACATAGATGGCGTCGCTAGTATTAAATGCATATTATTTTTATATAGTGGCAACCTTCAAATGATTCGTGTCAAAATTTGACGTCTGTAAGTCAATTAGTTTGTGAGATAGAGCGTCTTTTGTGAAGCAACTTTTGTTATTGTGAAAAAAATGGAAAAAAAGGAATTTCGTGTTTTGATAAAATACTGTTTTCTGAAGGGAAAAAATACAGTGGAAGCAAAAACTTGGCTTGATAATGAGTTTTCGGACTCTGCCCCAGGAAAATCAACAATAATTGATTGGTATGCAAAATTCAAGCGTGGTGAAATGAGCACGGAGGACGGTGAACGCAGTGGACGCCCGAAAGAGGTGGTTACCGACGAAAACATCAAAAAAATTCACAAAATGATTTTGAATGACCGTAAAATGAAGTTGATCGAGATAGCAGAGGCCTTAAAGATATCAAAGGAACGTGTTGGTCATATCATTCATCAATATTTGGATATGAAAAAGCTGTGTGCAAAATGGGTGCCGCGCGAGCTCACATTTGACCAAAAACAACAACGTGTTGATGATTCTGAGCGGTGTTTGCAGCTGTTAACTCGCAATACACCCGAGTTTTTGCGTCGATATGTGACAATGGATGAAACATGGCTCTATCACTACACTCCTGAGTCCAATCGACAGTCGGCTGAGTGGACAGCGATCGGTGAACCGTCTCCGAAGCGTGGAAAGACTCAAAAGTCCGCTGGCAAAGTAATGGCCTCTGTTTTTTGGGATGGGCATGGAATAATTTTTATCGATTATCTTGAGAAGGGAAAAACCATCAACAGTGACTATTATATGTCGTTATTGGAGCGTTTGAAGGTCGAAATCGCGGCAAAACGGCCCCATATGAAGAAGAAAAAAGTGTTGTTCCACCAAGACAACGCACCGTGCCACAAGTCATTGAGAACGATGGCAAAAATTCATGAATTAGGCTTCGAATTGCTTCCCCACCCACCGTATTCTACAGATCTGGCCCCCAGCGACTTTTTCTTGTTCTCAGACCTCAAAAGGATGCTCGCAGGGAAAAAATTTGGCTGCAATGAAGAGGTGATCGCCGAAACTGAGGCCTATTTTGAGGCAAAACCGAAGGAGTACTACCAAAATGGTATCAAAAAATTGGAAGGTCGTTATAATCGTTGTATCGCTCTTGAAGGGAACTATGTTGAATAATAAAAACGAATTTTGACAAAAAAATGTGTTTTTCTTTGTTAGACCGGGGACTTATCAGCCAACCTGTTAGACCTTGCCGTCTTCGAATTTTAACACTTTTTTCACGTCTGAAAGGCCCTAATGTAAGCACAGCTGAAAAGCGCGCAACAGAAAATATTTCTATCTGACACCTAAAAATATACGTTTGATAATGTATCGAAATAGCTGTTCATAAATTTTTAAGTCTTTTAAAACTGATTCTATTTAAGAAGATTCACACACACAATTCATAAAAGCCTTGCCGAAGACTTATGTATATTAATCCAAATATATTCAAGAAAGAACGAAATTCTCAGCATCGAAAACATACAAAATATTTATATGCATACTTTTAGGTGAATTGAATTATCTTGCCCGTTTGCCCAGCCAACCAAAGCAATACTGGGTGGACTTCTTTTCCGTAGCGCAAATGATCGTAAGAACGCTCCGACAGGAGCTGTAAATGAGCTTTAGTCGGGAGAAAACAACTCGGACGCTTATATGGCAAAATTGCAAGTACATTTCGGAATCTCAAAATTTGTCTTTCAGGAGCCCTAGAATGCTTTTTTAGATAATCCCAAAATATTCTGTGTGGACTCTTTTTCAGTTATAAATTTAGTTCAGTTAGAAAAAAAGGAAAAGGCTCCTTTAATCCCTGAGGCCTTTGCAAAACGTCTCCCGTAAGCACTACTTTTGAATGATTTTTTTGAACTACGCCAAGACCACGCCTGCTTCAACAAATTACCTGGGAGATTTGGCATAAAAAGCTACCTTATTTGTCGACTTCGGTTCAATTGAATATTAAATTGCCATGTCCACTTTTGCAATCTTTTGACATTTAATCCGAAGTCTTAAAATAATCTAAGATTTTATTGAAACATCTCCAAAATTTTAAATCCTTCAAAATTTTGGTTTCCAATTTTTATTTCCGCCCTGGACGTATTGGAGGTATGCAGGTGTATCAAAAAACGACCCAAATGAAAGGAAAAATGACGTTAAACAAACTTTAAAAAATGGCTAAAAAGTGTTTGAATTTATGGAAATCGATCGTTGTACATCCATTCGAGATCTCCCAACATGACTACAGTGTGTCCAGATGCTCTTCGAGTTCCCCATGGAATTTCTCTACACTGTGCTTCACAGAGATTTATTATTTTAAAATCGGATCATCTGAAATAAAAATTTTCGCAACTCTCTTCGTTCGTCGTTGCCTTACTTTCTCAAACATGCTCAATCGTCGCACAAACAGAAGTGAGAATAATTTCGATTTGTTTTTGTTTGCTTATAGAGTGCAAAAAATCAGCTTAATTTTCTACAATTTACACTGTACACATACTTATATTTTGTGTGTATATATAATATGTATGAATTCCTCCCATTTGAAATAAACTGTACTACATTATTTACCCATGCCAGCGAATTATCATCCTCAATGCTTTTCCGTGGATTTGCGAACGAATAAAAACTTCGCTGCTCTCTTTGTGAACATACCCAGCGGGAAAACCCGTAGGTAAGGTCTTAAATATTTCATTGGCTTTTCTTGTTCTTCTTCTTTTTTTTTTTTTTGCGAAGAAAAATGAAGGACAAAATTCTCGACAGAAAATGACAGACAGTCTCTTTGCCTCGCGCTGTATATTCGCAAGCACAGATTTTTGGAGTGCCCGAATTTCCCCAGTGACATCTTGCTGAGAATTTCGGACTTTACCCCGATGAATACAACTACATACTCGTAATTACCATTTTGGACGGTAGCAAGGGCGCTATCATGCCGTACCGTGTACTTCACACATTTCTAGTCGATAGGAACCTCGTGGCAACTTTTACCGTAGCCGAATCTTAAAAGATAGTGAACCGAAACAAATTGTCATTCTCGGTTGATGAAATGCCTAGCGATGGGAAATGCATGATTAAATTGTTCGATGAATTTGCTTATGAAAAAAAAACACAGAATCGGTAGGTCGTTGTAGGTCAACGATATATGTATGTACAAAGCGATATGGCATTATTGTTTGGATACTAGTTAGTCTCCACTACAAGTGATATTGTTTGCTCTGAAACGAGGGACTCGAACTACTGGGATACATGTATGGATTAGGATGGGTGCAGATGTGTTGTGCAACTCATTAGTTCAGAATGTAATGGCAAAAATTGTGCAAGTGCATTTTAAATTTGAATACTTCAAAAGCAAAGGACAGGAAACGATGACGAACACGAACACGAAGCAGAAGCAGAATATATCGAGGCTAACTTAATTTCTCGGTTTCTATTGCCGTAGCTGGGAGCACCCACCTAAAGTACTGACTATTCGCAGTTAAAGTAAGTATGGCAATGTTACGTACATATTTATGTACATATGGCCACGGTTTCAGTCAGACTTCCGTTTTTTTTTTTTTTTCTTTTATGTTTGCAAAAAACAAAGCGATGCCAGAGACTGCTTTCGAGAGTCGTGTCGCTTTCAGGGGGAGAGTTCAATCTTCCCTCTCACATCTATCTACATATGTATTTATGTGTTTGTATAATGTCATTTCACATAAAACTAGTTAGGTTCATTTTTTTTATGCATTCATTATGATATTGTGATGTGATGTTGTGAAAAAAGGCAGAAAATAAAAGAAGAATATAATAATGACATGGTAATTGAAGCATGAAAAAGGATATTACCAAGCTGAATACGTACAACAGTGCCTAATGTACTCTATGCTAGGCAAAGCTGGCTGCAAATGATTCTCTAAAAACACAAATAAATAAGTTTGATGGTACTTGAGCGTATATTTTTAGCCGCGAAACGATAAGTATTTAAGTTGAACCCTAAAAGAATGCTTGTTCATATTTATGAAATAAAATATGAATTATGAATTTTTTGCATATTTCGATATACCGCCTCCAAATACAAAAATTATGATTCTTGGATCAAAAATAACGGATGTACAATCATTTAAAAAAGAAGCCCTACCTGAATTTGAACAATTCTTTTTTTTTAGCTCCAACTCACTTCTATTGTGGCAGCTAAATTTCGTAATTTTGGACCGACTGAGTTGAACTTTGGAAAAGAGCTTACCAGTGTTTCCCAAAGTTAGAAAAATTGAACATTGATATGCTGCCACGCATACTTTTTATTCCAAGTCCACTCAAAGTTGGTAAATAGAATAAATTTGATACGAAGGCTTACGTGCATTTTAGAACACTTTCGTTCTTAACCGTAATCCTGACGGGTAAATTTGAACCTTCATCCTGACAAGATATTGCATTTTAATAATTACACATTTCATTACATTATTAAAAAAACATTTGTTTATCAGCAAAATAAAGATATAATCTGTGGAGGTATTCATGAAAATGCATCTCTTAGCAATTAATCTAATACAAAACCATAAATGCCGACTATGAGCTATTTCCTCAAAGATCGAAACTTTGTATGGAAGACATCACTCCTGGCTGTCTTATACGAAACAAATTCCGATCACAAAAACAAAAAAAATTTGATCATTTACAAGATTTAAAAAAATGTTTGCGTGCTAACTGCGCCCATTTTTAGGATTCAAGCAGGTGTGCAATTTTTGCACCCTCGTAATTTTTCCGTCTGTGCAAGTTTGTTTGTATGGAAAAAAATTCCGCGGCCGGGCAAATATTGTACTTCGATTTTGATGGGCAAAATTTGCGCCATGTTATCGCATAAGTTTTGCACTCGTTCTTCGCAGGGTCGTTCATACAGAAGGGCAAAATTCCACAGCTGCTGGAATACCACTATAATTTGAATGAATTTTCCGTTTAATATATTTCTAGTGCGTATATTTCTCAGAAGCGTTATAAATGCTTCATATATAAGGGGTTTGAATTGAACATTGAAATTCCCTAGCACCCCAAAGGAGGTGATGAGTCACGATTGGCGAAGTGACGAAACATGGCCATGTCCGCCCACACGTGGAAGGTGCAAAGCGGTTAAGCTCGAATAATTTTTAAAAATCAGTTTTTTTTTTGTGAAAAATCTGCCAAGCCAAAAAGGGATTTGGGGATTTTTTCTATGGCATATTTTGCAAAAAAAAAAAACACTAATTAGCAAATTTTTTCACGACTCAAAGCCATTTGCGTTGGATTAAAAAAATTCGAGCATTTTCAAGGGTAATTTTGAGGTTTTTCGTCTGATTTAAAAAAAAATGTTCATCTTTGCAGTGGCAAAACGGTATTAAATAACGCTCAGGTTAATTTGGTTCATTTGAAGAAGTTGTTAAGTAGTAAGTTTTCTATATTTAATTTTAAAAATTTTCAACATATTCTTATTGGCTTGGGAACTATGGGCCACAAAAGTTAAAAAGAGGTGAAAAAATCGTACAGTTTTTGAGATTTTTTCAATTTTTAGCTACTATGCGGAGTTATTTTGGGTCAGTTAGTACCACAAGTACTTTTAATGTGTCCAGGGCTAAAACTTTTTCATAGATAGAAAAGAGATATATTGAACACGTTACGAGATATAGTCATAATTAAGTGCGCAGCTTAATTCTCGTCCACACTTTTTGAGATCGATTTAAAAAAGAAATTTATACAATCTAACTAAACCAAGTACATATGTATAGGGAGTTGCTATACTCATCGAGCACTTTCAGAAGCTGCAGTCATATGTTTGGCCACATTCGATGTGTCACAGTGTAACACTTAGTTTTCTCTTTGAAATTGGTTTTTAAAAAATATCTCTTTTAGAGATAATTAATTAGGCATAAATATCTCCTCGGTTATAACAATCGCGTTGAAAATTCTAGTAACAGAAAATATTTAAATTGAACTCCTTAAATTATACACTTGAAAATTTCAACTTCCAATGGAGGTGAATTAAGGGTTTGAGAAATTAATTGCGTACTTTTCGGCTATGAACATAATAAGGATTCTTTGCTTGGACAATATATCGAATTATGCCACCTATAGGGTGCTATCTGCTTTGCTCGAGTTGAGACACAACATTGAGCGTGTGTAAGTGTGATGATTGACATAAATGAAGTTAAAAATTTCAATATCATACAAATTGTTTCGACAAAAAATGTTTCTCAAACTTTCTTTCAAGTTCATACGTGGGTTTCTTAATCATTTTAAATTTTACGCACATTTTATACAAATTGCTATCATCTAGCATCACAACCATGTCAAGCCTTGATATTTTCTTCTAACGATAGAGGGGTTTTTCTTCTTTATTTTTTTTTTTTTTTTGTTTACTTTTTAGTTTTCTACTTGGTCTCCAAATATTTTAAATGAAACTTAACTTAACTTAACTTACCTTAACTTAACTAACGGAAAAACTTGAAAAACAGGAAAACCGATTTGAAGGTGGGACAAAAAATTGTATTACGAAAGCAAATCATTAAGTTTGCTTGAGTTAAGTTTTCTCTTTTGAAATGAAATGAAATTATTTATTCAACTCAAATTTTTAACATAAATTACTTAGACTATGGTTGCTTATGATACGTTTAGGTGGTAGTTCAGTTGGACTTTTCAGCACTAGGAGAAACTGGGGCTGTTAGTAATAAATCTTTAAAGATTTCATTTAAAAAATTTTTTTAAATATGCTTGGTAATATTGGCCCTTAGCTTTCGTTTAAAATTATTTTAAAAAATATCAAAAATGTCGCATTCGGCGAAAAATTGCTTATAAAAATAAAAACCGTTTTTTTGTGCATCAATAATAATTTCTGGGAATTGTAATATTTTTTTTTCGGAAAGAGCAGACAAAAATCTATAAAAATCCTTTATCAAATTTTTTTCATTTGCCAATTTGCGAGACGTAGAAATTTTTGAATACAAAAAGGACCGAAAGTTTAACACCCTGTATCTAGGCACCCGGTCAATATTTCCCCTCCTCCTTTTGTACAATTCATTTACTCTCATAGCGCAACATTTCCACCAAGTTTCATCGAAATCCCAGGTATGAAGTTTTTTGAGCGGGTACACTTGACGTGAAATGCCCCATAATAGGGTGTCCCAAAAAAATTAACGCAAATATTCTTAAACGCATACCCTGTATTGTTTTTTTCTAAATGGTCCTGTTAGCTTAAATATTAATTATTATTGGGATTGGATCACAAGAGCCCGTGCAGAAATGCCTTCGGCATTAGGTCTATTCAAATTGATTCTCTAAAAGTATGCATCGAAAAGTTTTTATGTTGAAAATCGTGAGGTTTCTAACTGATAGGAAAGGGTCTGGCGGGTTAAGCAAAGGCATGCGGCATCATGAAGAGAATTTTTAAATTTTGTTGATTTTTCGATAGGTGCCATCTAAAAACTCTGTGGAGACTACTTTTTAGATTTTTATTTTGAATGGTCCTTGAAAAATCCTTGAAAATCCTTTTTTAATAAGCCTTTTTTCAAAATTTTATATCTCAAAACCTAATTAAGATAAGAAGATGAAAGAAACGTCGGCCGATTGCTAATATAACAGGGAATCAAAAAAAATTTTTTTTTATTTTACACAGAATAATTTTTCCACAAAACTAAAAAGACAACTTTAACAATTTTTTTCAGTATATTCCCAGCTTTATGCCGCTCTACAAATTTTTTTTAAATACCTCTAAGTATTTGCTTTCATTTAAAAAACAGTTTAATTCAAATTAAATGGCGCAACAGTGAGATATTCAAGAAATTACAAGTGCACATACATAGATGCTCTAGTACTAATATCCAGGAGTGATGCTGCGAATATTCGCATTCGCGAATTATGCAAAAATGATCCATTTTTTACACTCCCACTTGGACTTTTTTCCTGAGAGTCTTGGTGATGTCAGTGACGAGCACGGTGAAAGATTCCATCAAGAAATGAAGACTATCGAAAGACGCTACCAGGTATTTTGGAACGAAAGAATGATGGGAGATTATATTTGGTTTCTTATACGCGAATCAAATAGCGAAGAGAACAAAAGACAAAAGAAAACATCAAACTATTTCTAATTTTCGTTTGCTTCATTGATTTTGATAGCTTAAAAAATGTAAAGCATACTTTATTGAGTAAAATAAATAAAGAGACTTTCATAATTTTAAAAATGTTAAAGCATACTCGTTGGTGTAAACGAAAGAAGCACTTTGAAAGTTGCACATAAATGGTCATAACTTCAATATTAACCCATAGATTTTATTCGTTGGTATCACGTTTTCTTCACAAGGGTTCATTTTATATGTGTGGTTTTTCACAAAAAATACAGTCTTAGGCTTTGTATTTTTTTTTAAATTTAAACATGATATTTTTTTTAGTTTTGAATAGAAAAAAATATTTTTTTGAATTTTTGGCTTATGTTACATTGACACTGTACCATAATATCATAAAAAAGGGACATCTTTTGATTTAAAATTTTATATTCTTTAAGTTAGTGCATCATTTAACTAGGTAGTTTGTTTCTATCTCGAGATATGATCCATCAAATGAAAGTACTTTTGAAAAAAAAGAGCCAAAATTTCAAATGGTCATATCTCAAAAACCAAACCATTCAAAAACTTTTCGATGGGGTTTTCGGATTCAGGGACCCAAAATCTATGGAAAAGTGGAAAAGCGGGATCAACTGTACATTTATTTTTTTAAATTTTGTAAACTAGTGTAATATATGCTGAAAGCCATCGTTAACAGTGTCCTAGAATTTTATGATTTAGCTCGCAGTCACTCTAAGAACATCTTCTTTAAATATGTGGCAAAAATTAAAATTTATTAAAAGATATCCATGTTGGATGAACAATGGGAGGGCTGAAACATATACCAAGCATTCAATCAAAACGTTTCTTCCAATTTCAAGAGACTCATAGCATTTCTGTGGTGCGCACTTCACGGTCCCATTTTCAATGCAAATTAGTTTTGAAGTCGCCAAAAAGCACCACTAATCCAGAAAGTGATTGGAGTGATGACGACTTGGAGCCTCTTTCAAATCTCAAAATACGAAAAGAAACTCTGCATCCTGATATATCTGTGCCTTCAGTTTCGGATCAGAGCAAATCTTTATTACCCCTTAAAAAGAGATGGAGCGTTTTCGATTTTAACAGTGATTCAGATACTGAATTTATAAATGACGACACTCCATCAACGTCTTTTCAAGCTATTTCAAGAATAATGACGATGAGCATGTCCTGAAACTCCTACTGTCCAAATTTCTATTTTAAAAAGATATTTTTGCGATGGTGTGTATGCCCTCGTACAATTGCTCTGCAAAATCGGCAAAAAAATAAAAACTGGTTGCACCCTCGATAATTTGATGTTGCACCCGCGATTAATATAAAAATGAATAACTCTTTGTTTATATTTCTCTTGTTAACACTTTTCATTTCCTGTAATTTGTTAAATATACAACTAACAAAATATTAAGGCATAACACATAAAATGTATCACAATTAACAGATTTATGCGTTTTTTGTCTCTGATCTAGAAACGTAGGGCCAAATTTGTTGCACCCGCGATGGCAATTAAAATCATTTTTAAGACTTTAATAGTATTATTTTGAAATACTTGTGACCTAATATGCAATGAAAATATTAAGATGTAGCCTTTTCAGAACTATTTGTATTAAAAATAATCTTTATTTAGTTACCTGAAACTAAAACATACGTGTAAATGTTGCACCCGCGATAATGGAATCGCCCATATTTAATTGAAATTATTTTTTTATCATTTGATACAATTACATATATAATTGGAGGTAATGAAAAATATAATTGGACGTTAATATGAAAATATAATTACATCATACCCAATTACATATGTATGTAATGCCTGCAAAATATAATTGGGCATGTTAAATTTTTTCTCTGCGTGTAGTCCTCCATTTTTTGTCCCTTATGGCCACTTGAGGTCCATGCTTGCGTTTCAAACATGAACATTTCTTCATTTGAACATCTCTCTTTATTTTTCGCATATTATGACATTTATTGCTATATTCGATCGATTGATCGATTTGGAACAAATATTCGAATAGTAGAATTTGAACAACTATTCGAATAATCGAAGAACGTCAACTATTCGAATAGTAGTATTCGATTAAGAATCGTACATACAAGGAACAATTTTACTTTAGTGACATATGGGGGATTTTTTTTTGTTGTCGTTGCCAGACTATTGGATTTGCATTTAAGGGCAAAATTAAGAAAATTTTGCATGAAATGTTGCCATATTCATAAAAAGTATGGAATTAATTTCTACTATATATAAAAAATGTATTAATGAAGCAAATAAATACAATTGAAATAAAGGAAATATAAAAGTCTTTTATATTGCAACAATCGGAGTTGATTATTAAGGAGTTTTTGGGTATTATTAGAAATTATAGGAAATTATAGGAAAAAATGGCAGCGCTAAGAAACGCACTGTTAAGAATTCCGTTATATTCATCAACTGCGAAAATTCTTGAGAACGCAAGCACAAGATGGAGACAATTTTTGATATTTTTAATCCTTTTGACGCGAATTTAACTGGAGATGTGCCCATTGAGAAGCTACAAGAGTGGCACGTTATAGCAAGAAATGGCGAAGTGAAGTGCTCCAAAGGGGGAACGATGGTCCTCTCGCATAGGAATGATGTCGTTGACAGTCATAGGTGGAGGTGCACCAAAACACATCCCAATGGAAAGAAGAAGAAGATGCAGTGCACGGAGAGTGTGTCGATCCGTCGAAATACGTTTTTCGATGGTTCCCACCTATCTCTTTGCCAAATTGTATCTTTTACTTTCCTATGGGTACAGAACCTCCTCTTGAGCCACATAACCTCAACCATCAAAACTTCGTCGAAAACCGCAGTGGACTGGAGTTCCTTCCACCGAGAGGTCGTGATTTACAAAATGCTGGAGCATCACGATAGGATCGGTAAGTGTTCATTGAATATATGACTATGCTTTTAATGAGCAATATCTTTTGGGGGCGTAGGCAAGATCGTCGAAATAGACGAGTCGAAGTTCGGACGGCGTAAATACCACAGGGGCCATCGTGTCGAAGGCCAGTGGGTATTTGGCGGTGTGGAGAGAGAGAGTGGCGTTTTTTTCTGCGTTCCTGTGGAAAAACGCGATGTGGACACGCTGATACCTATCATCAAGGAATGGATCGAGCCGGGAACAACGATAGTGTCGGATTGCTGGAAAGTATGTTCGAAATGAAATCAATTGGACTCAATACCAATAAAAGTTTTATTTTTAGGCATACGATAGTCTGGAGGAAGAGGGTTACTCCCACTTAACCGTAAATCATTCGGAAAATTTCAAAAATCCTGAAACCGGTGCGCACACAAAAATTGAATCGATGTGGCGGCATGCGAAAGCATTTTTGCCAAATTATTCTCGGAAGAAATGTTTCTTTCGAGGTAATTTGGCGAAATTCATGTTTTTGCGGGGGTGTAGAGCGAAAAGTTTGGATCCGTTTGTGGAATTCTTTAAGGTAGCTGCAGAAGTAGACCAACCCGTTAGGCAGCGGCTCCTTTCAAATGACGAATCCGACTCTAGCTACGCCATTGAAATCAATGATGACGAAGAGCGAAATTGAAATTGGAATTTCGGATCGGCGAGGGAGCAATCCACCAATCGGTCCTTTTCAGGACCACCAAAAAGTGAACAAAGAGTTGAAATTGTGAAATCGATAAAGTGGTGGTGAAGTGAACAAAGCAAAGCAGCGCTTTCACTTTTTACTTGTGGAAAACCTCAATTTTCTCAAATATTTTTTTAATTTTTCTCTATTTTTCTTTTTTTTTTAATTTCCCCATTTTTTCTCTATTTTTCCATTTTTCTCAATTTTTCCTATTTTCTCAATTTTTCTCTTTTTTTCACATTTTCTCAATTTTTATTTTTTTTTCTATTCGAATCACGTTAAATATGTTTATAATAATCTTTAATTCTATAGTTCATACAACAACTACTTAAATCTACCAATTGGCATATTTTTCCAAAACGTGAAGTCTGGTAGCGCTACGCTATTGCTGTCAGTTAATTTTCATAGTGTTTTCATACAAACTTTGAATTGCGATATCTTCTAAACCATTCGTGACCCCCAAAAATGGATTGCATATTCGGGCTCAGGAGGGTGTTTTGCGTATATTTGCCAAATTTAAGCCAAATCCCCCATATGTCACTAAAGTAAAAATAAGCCAAAAAATATTAGTCCCATTACCACGAAAAAAAAACTTGTAGTGCAATTTCAATTTAGTGCAATATGCCCATCTATGCTAAGTGAACTTTTGTTCAAAATTTCCTTACGTGTTGAATACTTTTCGAACATGATTTCTAATCCAAACCATAGCCATAGCCATAAAAACTCACAAAGAAATACAAAAGAAAAGCAACAACAACAACAAAAATAAATATTTAAAAAAAGACAAAACGAAAAAAAATATCCGACATCGAAACAAAAGATCCTCGTAACTCTAGGTCATTGGAGAAGTAATAAATCACGTGATTACTCGCCAATGGGAAAATAATGAACGAACCGAAATGAGTCACGACGTGTCGTAAGGGAATCTAAAAAAAAAGTAAAAAAAAAAAAAAACAAATGAAATGTAATTCGAGGCAGACAGACTCTGATGCAAGAACTTGAAATGTTATGCAAACAAAAAGTTCAGTAAACTTTGTCACGGTGCGCACAAAGTAAAAGTAATAATAAGAAAATCGACGAGCGACAGAGGCGTCGGATAACGAGAAGGACACTTAAGGTGGAAAAGTGACAGCGCTGCAAAATCTTTTTTAATGACTTTGAAGGATGTTTGAAATATGTATATACATCCCTCTTTTTTTTTTTTTTTTGTAACTGACGGTCGAGAACGTTGTGGTTCCTACTTTAATAACCTTTCGAAGAGTTTTTCGAGCATCAAAAAACGTAATATTTACATAAGAAAATAATAGTACAAAAAAATAGTCTAGCATATAATTAGGAGGAAAAGGTCGTGGAACTTTTTTTTCTGCAATTCAAAATTTAAGAAACTTAAGCCTCTTCAGTTAAATCAACCAACATATTTTTAGAACACAGTGCATTAAATTTCGAAGGGAACAATTTTATTCCCTTTTTATTTAAGTATCGAATCATCGGTAATTGTTGGTTCCCTTAAAGGAATCATTTTAAGTGCATTTGTAATTGTCCGTTTTTGCCGCTGTCGCTACGCAGCTAAATCCCACCAGCGGCGAAAAAACGGGAAAAAGGAGAGCAGCACTTCGAGACCAGCTGCTCGCCCTTTTTCCCGCCGGGCTTGACTGGCAGCACCGGTCGGGCTTAAAAAGTAGTGTCCGACCGAAGGTGGATTTTTAGCCGAAGCCGAAGCCGAACCATATATATGGCCGAACTATCGGCAGAGTTGAAGACTTCGGCCGAAGTCCGAAGGCCGAAGCCGAATGCAAAACATTTTACAGTAAGGAAACAAAATCAGTCTTTATTCATTTGACAAGCACAAAAAAAAACCGCTCAAATTTTCTCTAAATTCTTTCGCTTTAGTCGCCCACAAAGTGAGAATTTACGGCAATAATTCACTAGTGTAAAAGGTCTCAATGAAGCATTTGAACATCTCTCTTTATTTTTCGCATATTATGACATTTATTGCTATATTCGATCGATTGATCGATTTGGAACAAATATTCGAATAGTAGAATTTGAACAACTATTCGAATAATCGAAGAACGTCAACTATTCGAATAGTAGTATTCGATTAAGAATCGTACATACAAGGAACAATTTTACTTTAGTGACATATGGGGGATTTTTTTTTGTTGTCGTTGCCAGACTATTGGATTTGCATTTAAGGGCAAAATTAAGAAAATTTTGCATGAAATGTTGCCATATTCATAAAAAGTATGGAATTAATTTCTACTATATATAAAAAATGTATTAATGAAGCAAATAAATACAATTGAAATAAAGGAAATATAAAAGTCTTTTATATTGCAACAATCGGAGTTGATTATTAAGGAGTTTTTGGGTATTATTAGAAATTATAGGAAATTATAGGAAAAAATGGCAGCGCTAAGAAACGCACTGTTAAGAATTCCGTTATATTCATCAACTGCGAAAATTCTTGAGAACGCAAGCACAAGATGGAGACAATTTTTGATATTTTTAATCCTTTTGACGCGAATTTAACTGGAGATGTGCCCATTGAGAAGCTACAAGAGTGGCACGTTATAGCAAGAAATGGCGAAGTGAAGTGCTCCAAAGGGGGAACGATGGTCCTCTCGCATAGGAATGATGTCGTTGACAGTCATAGGTGGAGGTGCACCAAAACACATCCCAATGGAAAGAAGAAGAAGATGCAGTGCACGGAGAGTGTGTCGATCCGTCGAAATACGTTTTTCGATGGTTCCCACCTATCTCTTTGCCAAATTGTATCTTTTACTTTCCTATGGGTACAGAACCTCCTCTTGAGCCACATAACCTCAACCATCAAAACTTCGTCGAAAACCGCAGTGGACTGGAGTTCCTTCCACCGAGAGGTCGTGATTTACAAAATGCTGGAGCATCACGATAGGATCGGTAAGTGTTCATTGAATATATGACTATGCTTTTAATGAGCAATATCTTTTGGGGGCGTAGGCAAGATCGTCGAAATAGACGAGTCGAAGTTCGGACGGCGTAAATACCACAGGGGCCATCGTGTCGAAGGCCAGTGGGTATTTGGCGGTGTGGAGAGAGAGAGTGGCGTTTTTTTCTGCGTTCCTGTGGAAAAACGCGATGTGGACACGCTGATACCTATCATCAAGGAATGGATCGAGCCGGGAACAACGATAGTGTCGGATTGCTGGAAAGTATGTTCGAAATGAAATCAATTGGACTCAATACCAATAAAAGTTTTATTTTTAGGCATACGATAGTCTGGAGGAAGAGGGTTACTCCCACTTAACCGTAAATCATTCGGAAAATTTCAAAAATCCTGAAACCGGTGCGCACACAAAAATTGAATCGATGTGGCGGCATGCGAAAGCATTTTTGCCAAATTATTCTCGGAAGAAATGTTTCTTTCGAGGTAATTTGGCGAAATTCATGTTTTTGCGGGGGTGTAGAGCGAAAAGTTTGGATCCGTTTGTGGAATTCTTTAAGGTAGCTGCAGAAGTAGACCAACCCGTTAGGCAGCGGCTCCTTTCAAATGACGAATCCGACTCTAGCTACGCCATTGAAATCAATGATGACGAAGAGCGAAATTGAAATTGGAATTTCGGATCGGCGAGGGAGCAATCCACCAATCGGTCCTTTTCAGGACCACCAAAAAGTGAACAAAGAGTTGAAATTGTGAAATCGATAAAGTGGTGGTGAAGTGAACAAAACAAAGCAGCGCTTTCACTTTTTACTTGTGGAAAACCTCAATTTTCTCAAATATTTTTTTAATTTTTCTCTATTTTTCTTTTTTTTTAATTTCCCCATTTTTTCTCTATTTTTCCATTTTTCTCAATTTTTCCTATTTTCTCAATTTTTCTCTTTTTTTCACATTTTCTCAATTTTTTTTTTTTTTTCTATTCGAATCACGTTAAATATGTTTATAAAAATCTTTAATTCTATAGTTCATACAACAACTACTTAAATCTACCTATTGGCAGATTTTTCCAAAACGTGAAGTCTGGTAGCGCTACGCTATTGCTGTCAGTTAATTTTCATAGTGTTTTCATACAAACTTTGAATTGCGATATCTTCTAAACCATTCGTGACCCCCAAAAACGGGGGCTCAGGAGGGTGTTTTGCGTATATTTGCCAAATTTAAGCCAAATCCCCCATATGTCACTAAAGTAAAAATAAGCCAAAAAATATTAGTCCCATTACCACGAAAAAAAAACTTGTAGTGCAATTTCAATTTAGTGCAATATGCCCATCTATGCTAAGTGAACTTTTGTTCAAAATTTCCTTACGTGTTGAATACTTTTCGAACATGATTTCTAATCCAAACCATAGCCATAGCCATAAAAACTCACAAAGAAATACAAAAGAAAAGCAACAACAACAACAAAAATAAATATTTAAAAAAAGACAAAACGAAAAAAAATATCCGACATCGAAACAAAAGATCCTCGTAACTCTAGGTCATTGGAGAAGTAATAAATCACGTGATTACTCGCCAATGGGAAAATAATGAACGAACCGAAATGAGTCACGACGTGTCGTAAGGGAATCTAAAAAAAAAGTAAAAAAAAAAAAAAACAAATGAAATGTAATTCGAGGCAGACAGACTCTGATGCAAGAACTTGAAATGTTATGCAAACAAAAAGTTCAGTAAACTTTGTCACGGTGCGCACAAAGTAAAAGTAATAATAAGAAAATCGACGAGCGACAGAGGCGTCGGATAACGAGAAGGACACTTAAGGTGGAAAAGTGACAGCGCTGCAAAATCTTTTTTAATGACTTTGAAGGATGTTTGAAATATGTATATACATCCCTCTTTTTTTTTTTTTTTTTGTAACTGACGGTCGAGAACGTTGTGGTTCCTACTTTAATAACCTTTCGAAGAGTTTTTCGAGCATCAAAAAACGTAATATTTACATAAGAAAATAATAGTACAAAAAAATAGTCTAGCATATAATTAGGAGGAAAAGGTCGTGGAACTTTTTTTTCTGCAATTCAAAATTTAAGAAACTTAAGCCTCTTCAGTTAAATCAACCAACATATTTTTAGAACACAGTGCATTAAATTTCGAAGGGAACAATTTTATTCCCTTTTTATTTAAGTATCGAATCATCGGTAATTGTTGGTTCCCTTAAAGGAATCATTTTAAGTGCATTTGTAATTGTCCGTTTTTGCCGCTGTCGCTACGCAACTAAATCCCACCAGCGGCGAAAAAACGGGAAAAAGGAGAGCAGCACTTCGAGACCAGCTGCTCGCCCTTTTTCCCGCCGGGCTTGACTGGCAGCACCGGTCGGGCTTAAAAAGTAGTGTCCGACCGAAGGTGGATTTTTAGCCGAAGCCGAAGCCGAACCATATATATGGCCGAACTATCGGCAGAGTTGAAGACTTCGGCCGAAGTCCGAAGGCCGAAGCCGAATGCAAAACATTTTACAGTAAGGAAACAAAATCAGTCTTTATTCATTTGACAAGCACAAAAAAAACCGCTCAAATTTTCTCTAAATTCTTTCGCTTTAGTCGCCCACAAAGTGAGAATTTACGGCAATAATTCACTAGTGTAAAAGGTCTCAATGAAGCAATTGAAAATCTATCGTGACTTTTTTACTTCCATTAAAATGCAAAAATATTCGGCTAAAATATTCGGCTTTTTCCAACCGAAGCCGAAGATTAAGAATTGGCCGATTATGCCGATTACCGAAGCCGAAGCCGAACCTTCGGTCGGACACTATTAAAAAGCATTCAAATCGAACTGTTGATCAAATGACACGTCCGCGACTTTTCGAACCGTTATTCCGTTCACAACAAAAAAGTTTCAAGTGAAGTGAAATATTCAGTGCGGGCCGCATTCGTGAAAATTTGATAAATTCCTTTGTTATTCGGGACTCTTTTTAACAGCCACCACGATCATCAACATCATCATCCGGGCCAATAGGAACAGCATCAACCTCGGCAACAACAACAGCAGCAGAATCAATATCTCCCGATTCGTCCATCGCCGCCGTAATCCCAGGTACGTGATTGATTAGTTCTCTCTTATTCGACTTCCATACGATTTCCCTTTGCCCCCTTTGGGTCGCAGGACCATCCTCGCGACACAAACAGTAATAAGACTGCAGTTTATGGGTGAACAAAATTGTAGTTAAATTAGCAATAATGTATTTTATTGTTTGATTAACCCTTTAACGTCATTCGGCTATGTTGAAGTTTTTATTTGAACTCTCCATGAGGGATTTGTATATAAAATGCTACGGCGCTTTACAAGTGGAGAAATCCTGTGTGGCTTAAATTTCTTTGCAGTGAGGTCAAAAGGTCATAGAGGTAAAAAAAAATCTATAAAGCTGAAAGCGAATAGTCGACTGCGATCCCCTGAAACGGATTTAAAGGTTTTTTTGATTTTTGAATAGGTACACGCAGAGAAAAAATATCACATACCCAATTATATTTCGCAGGGATTACATATGTAATTGAGTATAATGCAATTATATTTTCATAATTGCGTCCAATTATATTTTCATTGCCTCCAATTATATATGTAATTGTATCAAATGATAAAAAAAATAATTTCAATTACATATATAATTTCGTCTAATTAAATTTGTGATCCCCTGCAATTTAAAATACATTCTATATAGCAATATAAAAAGGGGCATTCTCCACGATTGGGCGGAATATATTTCACCACGTCATATTCGTGGTCCACCTGCCCCTTGGAGTGCCTAAGGATTTTGAAAATTCAAACACGTTTTATACGATCGAAATTATAAACTATTTGAGAAATATAAGAACAAACTGGAAAATAAATACAATCATATATATAATTGCATCAATCCCAATAAACACAAAAACGAGGATGATATCGTAACGATATCGAGACGAATTCGAGAAAACTGAATTTCTCGATATCGCGATTTTGCACTCGCGACGATATCGAGACGAATTCGAGAAAGCTGAATTTCTCGATATCGCGATTTTTCACTCGCGACGATATCGAGACGAATTCGAGAAAATTGAATTTCTCGATATCGAGATTCTGGACTCGCGAAGATATCGAGACGAGTTCGCGAAAATCCAATTTCTCGATATCGAGATTCTGGACTCGCGAAGATATCGAGACGAGTTTGCGAAAATCAAATTTCTCGATATCGTGATTTTGGCCTCGCGAAGATATCGAGACGAAACATTTTTAGCCCAATAAATACAAAAACGAAGATTATATCGCCACAAATTCGTTACAAATTTGAGAAAAACGAAATCCTAGAAAGTAGTTTAGTGAACTCGTTTTGAACTCGAAACACATAAGGGAAAAGAAGAAAAATAAGTAGGACCTAATAAACACAAAAACGTTAACGAGTTCAAATCGAATTCGTAGAGCGTGAATCGCATTAAACGAATTCGAATCGAATTCGATTCGAACTCGTTAACGTTTTTGTGTTTATTAGGTCCTACTTATTTTTCTTCTTTTCCCTTATGTGTTTCGAGTTCAAAACGAGTTCACTAAACTACTTTCTAGGATTTCGTTTTTCTCAAATTCGTAACGAATTTGTGGCGATATAATCTTCGTTTTTGTATTTATTGAGCTAAAAATGTTTCGTCTCGATATCTTCGTGAGGCCAAAATCACGATATCGAGAAATTTGATTTTCGCAAACTCGTCTCGATATCTTCGCGAGTCCAGAATCTAGATATCGAGAAATTGGATTTTCGCGAACTCGTCTCGATATCTTCGCGAGGCCAAAATCACGGTACGAAACTTTAATTCTCGAATGTAGTTTTGTTAATTTGTTTCCAAATCGCAAGGCATTCGGGGTAAATATAGAATCAAGCTAAACTTATAAACGAAAAAAAGTCATTCATTTCAATTCGGCGAAGACGGCGTAATGGGTAAGCAGACTAGAAACATGACTAGAAATCAAGAGGTTCGGTGTTCAAATCCCACAGCCGGTGGATTCAAAAGCGTGGTTACCAGCAATAGAACCGCTTTTTTTTTTTTAACCGAAAATAGTATTATAATAAGACTGTTATTTGAATTTTACATTAAATATAAAAATTAATGATTTTTTTGCTAATCGTCCGTTAACGATTCGAGAGCGATGAAAATCTCGATTCGCTAGCGATTCGAGTTAAGGCTCGTTACGGAGCAAGGCTCCAATCACATATGTAATTGGTTCCAATTATATTTCGGGAACTTATTTCTCTCCGTGTAAATACCTTAAAAACACTGAAAAAATCAATTTTAGGTTCCTATTGCACAGTGTCCTTGAAATATCTTTGGCGTATTGTAAAGCCCTTTTTATATCCCAAAATTTAATTAATATGGCAAGCGTATATATACGTATACGGCCCTATGCGTGTGTGTGTGTGCGTGTGTGTGTGTGTATGGTCCCTGCAGTAATTATCACTAGTGACTGATTCAATCTGTCACTAGTTCCTCCGTCACCGTCACTAGTGACCAACTGTACCCGTGCCAATGTATTCTCCTATGGACACTTTGTATGAGCATATGTTCGAGCGGACACCAGTTGGCGATTGAACTGGTGATGCTGTAGAGGCAGCTCATTAGCTATAGTACGTAAATGGAAAGCGCCGCGCACAGGGCTCGGATGGCTCAGTGTGAAGAGTCTGGCCTAGCGACCTGGAGACCCGTGTTCGAATCTCGCTCGGGCGGGTACCAATTTTTTTTTTTTTTAAGTGGATAATATTATAGGTGTCTAACAGGCTTTAAAAAAAATTTTTTTTCCGAAAAAATTGGAAAAATTAAGTTATTGAAAATATAATTCATGAGAATTCTCGCACGAACTGTGAAAGCATTCACGAGAATTCAGAATGGAAACTTTTTTTCTCTCTTCTCACCCATAAGAATCCGTAAGAATAATCCTCAGAATTTTACAATTTACACTTTTTCTCGCCTGCCCTGGGATTCGAACACGAGCCTTCGGATTGATGATCGGACATGCTAACCATTACGCTACGGAGCCTTCTGATTCTCGTGCAGCAAATACATTTTATGAATGCTCAAGAAAATTGAACTGTGGACCTCCTCGTTGACCATATCTATAGAATGACAGTGGTGACGCTGGGGTCAATTTGCCCCGCATTTACTGCAGGGCGGTCCAGCGGTTCATGAGTTATAGAATGACAAAGAAAGTGGCATTGATTTTTATATATATAGATTTTGAAGTTGACAATACAAGGCCGTCGGTAGTGTAGGGGGTAGTGTGCTTGATTTGTAATCTAATTGATGAGGGTTCGATTCCCCACAAAGTGAGAGTTTTTTTTAAAGGCAAAATGAGCTATTTGCCTCAAAGCAGAGCCATGCGAGACAAATTGGCGCCTGGTCAAAAATCCATTAATTATAACGTTAAATGCATATTTTTGTTCAGCTTGGAGTCCCCTCCATACGGATGGAGCCTATTTTTCCTTTTTGGCTTCAGCGGTGCCTCAATGATCAGTCGTAGGTTGACGGATCTTAGGTTTCCCCATGGACCTACTGACTCAATGTCATATCCACAGTTATTATACTTATAAATTGATGCATGTGTATATATCTACGTAGTTTTTTTATAACTAGAATTACAAATTGTAATTGAAGTTTTTTCAATTACAAATTGTAATTGTAATTGAAAATTTTTCCATTACAATTACTTGTAATTGTAATTGAAAAAATTTTGTAATTCGACTGCCCAGGTCTGCATAGATGTTATCGATTATTTGAATGTACATAAGCGAGAATTTGGGATATGCCAGGAAAAATTTTGTGGAACTTCGGAAAGTTCGATTTTAGGCTAGAATTTCCAGAAATTTCGTGTGCACTAGCACGCTAAAAAAAAATAAGTTATGGATCGCGAAAACAGTATGAAACATATCAAAATAGTACAAACATACATACCTTGCTATTGATACTTTTCTGTAGATAAGTAATCGGTCCTTCGTTACGGGTAACTTAATAGTGCCCAACTAGCAAAATAGTTCCAAAATTGGTAATTTCTTACATATTTTAGCCAAAAAGGACAAAATCAAGCCCGTCCTACGCTGAAACAGCCAGCATCATCAAGGTTGGCATACTACCGCTGAACTACCCATCAGTTCAGCTGAACCTTCAAGAGCAAGAGGAATTCGAAAAGGCAATAAGCACGGAGCTGTTAAAGATCCCTGCTGAAGGCTCCCAAGTAAGATTCCAGGGCTGCTCTTTAAAACCAGGTTGGATCACAATCAGCTGTGCTGACTCCGTGAGGAAGCAGTGGCTGGTGTCGATGGTAAGCAGCATCAAACCGGGGGGCAAGGAGCTGAAGTTGGTGGAAGGCGAGGACATCCCCAAACCCAAAATCGTCGTTGCGCACTTTCCGGGTGGCCTACCAACGACCGAGACGCTGCGACTGTTACAGAGTCAAAAAAAATGCTTCCAGTTCAAAACTGGAAAGTTTTGAGTAGGTCTATAGGGCAGCAAGGATATACCCTCACTATAGCCGTAGAGGACGGATCTGTCAAACTCTTGGCGGAACTGAACAACCTCCCATACTTCAACCTAGGGAGGGTCCAGTTTCGAGTAAGACGAGACAACAAGGAGTCACCTAAGGTTGTAGAGAGCGAGACTCCGGAGCTTAAAGGCACAGAGGCTGAAAAAGCTACTGACAACGAGGCTCCCAAAACAGTTGACGAAGTAGGACCGTCAACCAGCAAGCAGGCAAGAGAGAGAATGTCGGCGAAATAAACAGCAAGTGTCTTGATCGTGGACAATCAGTCCTCTGCATGTAGGAGTGTAGGTCTAACTCTTCTTCTTCCTAATCCCTGCAATGTGTTGGAGCTACGCTGCTTCAACATATGGGCAAGGCCACGAAAAATGAAACCACGTAGCTTTGTTTTTTCTGTCACAAAGCTCAATTTTTTTTTTTCATTTCAAATGTCAAATATGCATAGAATATGGCAGCACTGTATGCCAGAGCAAAATTTGTCTCTGGTCTGACGTTTTACATTCTTTTCATAAGTGGCACGTGCAAGGCGGTAGTTGAAAAATATTCCAATGTCGGCGAAAAAGGTAAATTTTGTTGTTATTTTTTCGTACTTTAGGCAGATGATTACTTTTTTGTATAGAATATAAATCAAACTATTGATCAGCAAGCAAATTTGTGTAGAAAGCTTGGCTTTTGGACCAATTAGGGCTTAAAGTCATCAGCCGCAAATAAATGGTGACGTTACTGACAAATTTTTGTAAAATGTTTTTTTATGCATTAACTAATTAGAAAAGAGGTTGGATGAGCTGATTTTTTAGAGTTTTTTAAGTACTTTCATACTTAAATGAGGCATTAATTGCATATAGAAGGGTATTTTTGCAAAAAAAAAAGTTTGCGTGACGTTACTGACGGATTTAAAAAAATTTTTTTCTTTTACTTTTTTGCTTAATAATTTGGTATCTAATTGCTAGACACCAATTCCTGGTGCACAAAGAGACAAGCGTTATGTTGAAAAGCTAAAACGGAAGATGAAATTATTATACTGGTATCTCCAAGTTAAATTCTTCAGCTAAAATAGACATGGATGGTTTCTCAGGAATCTTTCTAAGATGTTGCGCTTCCAGCCTTGCTGGTCCGTTAAAAATCATCTTTAATAAACCCTTGGACAGTGGGATTTTTATTGATATCTGGAAAAGAGCATCTATTTGTCCGATTTTTAAGTCTGGTAATAAGCATCTTGTGACAAATTACAGACCCATTTCTAAACTTTCTAATATAAGTAAACTTTTTGAAGGTATTGTTAAAGATAAAATGATCTTTGCAGTGAAGAATAAAATTTCTCCCTATCAACACGGCTTTGTCCCAGGGAGATCAACGGTGACTAATCTCACTGTTTTTTCCGAGTATTGCCTCTCTGCGATTTCACAAAGAGCTGAAGTGGACGTCATTTACACGGATTTTTCTAAAGCGTTTGACAAAGTGTCTCATCCTATCCTGATAGTAAATTGTTCGCCATGGGATTTCATTCTAAATTTCTATCTTGGGTAAAATCCTACTTGTCCAATAGAACATATTTTGTCACTTTGGACAATGTTCATTCTGATTCCTGCATAGCTTCCTCTGGTGTTCCGCAAGGAAGTATTTTGGGGTCAATTCTTTTTGTGTTGTTCATAAATGACATCACTGATTGCATCAAAGGCTCGAACTGTTTACTTTATGCTGATGACTTAAAAATTTTTAAGGTTATACGCAACTTAAATGATTCGCTCATGTTACGGTTAGATATAAATGCTATTGAGCATTGGGGTTCCCGTAACCAACTCTTCTTGAATTTGAAGAAATGTACTTATGCAAATTTCTCTAAGTCCAAAAATTTCGTAAATACGTCTTACTTTTTATACCCAGCGTAAGCGGGGTATATTAGTTTTGTGCGAATCTTGTAACAGGGAGAACTAAGCTCCGGAGATATAGACATATATATATAGAAATGATCAGGATCAAAAACTGAATCGATTTAGACATGTCCGTCTGTCCGTCCGTCCGTCTGTCCGTCTGTCCGTCTGTCCGTCCGTCCGTCTGTCCGTCCGTCCGTGGTCGGATCTCCTCCGAAACGGCTGGACCAATTAAGTCAAAATTTGGCACACAGGTATATCGGGATCCGAGTATGATCCTAAGTAAAAATGGGAGACATCCGCCCACTGCCACGCCCACAAATGAATATAATGTGTTTTCAGTAAAATGCTTGTAACTTGCGAACCACTCAACGCATTCCATTGATATTTGGTGTACTGGTAAACTATGAAAAGGGACATACCCTGGAAAAAAATGGACGCCGCCCTCCGTCAGCCACGCCCACAAATAAGCCCACAAATAAGGGCTTATCGTAACTTGTGAAGTAAAAGGCGTAGAAGCTTCAAATTCGCAACATAGGTTGACCAAGACGAATCAAAGGTGTAAGAAAAAATTGTATGAGGCCCGCCCACTGCCACGCCCACAAATGGGGATTTTTCGTAACTTCCGAAGTAAAAAGCATAGAAGCTTCAAATTCGCAACATAGGTTGACCAAAGCCTATGAAAGGTGTAGGGAAAAATGTTATGTGGCTCGCCCACTGCCACGCCCACAAATGGAGAATTTTCGTTACTTCCGAAGTAAAAGGCATAGAAGCTTCAAATTCGCAACATAGGTTCACCAAGGCGAATGAAAGGTGTAGGTAAAAATTTTATTTGGCCCGCCCACTGCCACGCCCACAAATGAAGATTTTTCGTAACTTCCGAAGTAAAAGGCGTAGAAGCTTCAAATTCGCAACATAGGTTCACCAAGGCGAATGAAAGGTGTAGGAAAAAATTTTATGTGGCCCACCCACTGCCACGCCCACAAATAAAGATTTTTCGTAACTTCCGAAGTAAAAGGCATAGAAGCTTCAAATTCGCAACATAGGTTCACCAAGGCGAATGAAAGGTGTAGGTAAAAATTTTATTTGGCCCGCCCACTGCCACGCCCACAAATGAAGATTTTTCGTAACTTCCGAAGTAAAAGGCGTAGAAGCTTCAAATTCGCAACATAGGTTCACCAAAGCGAATGAAAGGTGTAGGGAAATAATTTATGTGGCCCTCCCACTGCCACGCCCATAAATAGAGAAGCAAAACATAGTGCGCTCATAACGTCGGGACGCTGGGTATTTCAAAGTCGGGCTTGACCGACTTTAGCTTTCTTACTTGTTACTTTTTACCTCTTAAAAATGTTACTGCTGTGAAGGACTTGGGGATAATTTTCGATTGAAAATTTACTTTCATACAGCATCTCAATTATATAATTCCAAATACTTATCAAATGCTTGCTTTCATAAGGCGGAACAGCTCAAATTTTTATGATCCCTATACGTTTAAGTCACTCTATGTTTCTCTGGTACGTTCCAGGCTAGAATACGCCGCAATTGTGTGGAACCCTTATTACACATTGCATTGTGCACGTATTGAGCACGTTCAAAAATTGTTCACTCGTCTTGCTCTTCGCTCCATAATCTCTCGAAGTCAACTGCCACCATATAATGTTAGGTGTTCTCTCATTGGCCTGAAATCTCTGGAATCACGCCGAAATTTTGCTCTCGGTACTATTTATTGCTGACATTTTCAATGCACGGATTGACTGTCCAGCTCTGCTCGAATTAATTAATTTCAATGCGCCCCTTCGATCTTTGAGACATTCTGATTTCTTTTATCTAAAGTGCAGATTTACAAATTATGCCTCTTTCGCGCCTATATATAGGGCTTTAGCAATTTGCAATGGGTTATCCAGGAACAGTTCGTTTGATTTGAGCTTACCTAAGGATAATTTAAGGGCAATATTGCATTTTTTATTATAAGTATAGATCTAAGTAGTCTGTAAGAAAATTTAAACGTTTTCATAGACTGTAAACAATAAACAAACAAGTAAGGGTGTTATAGTCAGGCGAGCCTGACAATAGAATACCCGACACATACACACATGTGCAAATAATTTTTAATATCAAGAGGTGTTTAAGACCATAAGGGGCCCCATATACCGACTTTTGATAGATTTCTTTATGAAAACTGCCCCTTTGCCACGCCCACTTTTCCAATTTTAGTTGAACTATAATCGGAGGCTTAAATATACGCTCAAATTTTAAGTTTCATTAAAATACTTCGAAAAAGCCCGATTTTAAGGCAGTTTTGGGATTTTTGTGACAGACCCTAGTACTGGAGGTACCCTTAAAAATGGACCGATCAAAGAAATTTTTTAGAAGGATGCTTAAGGCTACAAAGGAAGCATAAGTGCCAACTTTCGTTCAAGTCCCATTTGAATTTCGGTTGTACAAGACAATTTTCGAAAACCGCCTTTCTGCCACGCCCACTTTTAAAATTTTTGGAAATAATACTACTGGCCTTTAAATATGATCAAATATCAAATTTCATCAAAATATCTTGAAAAACTTCGACTTTGGAGCAGTTTTTGTGATTTTCGTAACAGACCCTAGTACTGGAGGTACCCCTAAAAATTGTCCGATCGAGTCCATTCTCGAACTTGTTCTTACTCATGTCCCCGTGAGCACGCAAACCGATAGCTCAACTCCTTCGATAAGAAAACTGTATACAAACAGACGGACAGAAAGACAGACGGACATGGCTAAATCGAATCTCCTGGTGACGCTGATCATTTCTATATATATTTTGTATCTGGTCTATCTCGACTGGTTCTGGGTATTACACACAGCCACACAAACGCAATATACCCTCGACACAGAGTGTGTCGGGTATAATAAACAAAAAAAACCTACTCTCGAGCTCTCACCAGCTATAACAAGGAAATTAAGAATTCGAAAAAAGAGTCCTTCATAAGATTCTGTGAAACTATCTCGGATGCGCCAACCAGTTGTCGGATCCAGAAGGTTCTCTCCACAGAAAGATCGGCCCCCATCGGCACGCTAGCGGATGCGAACGGTCAAAAAACTTCATGCGAGAGAGAGACACTGGAACTACTTACAGGAACCCACTTCCCGGGTACGACGATCATACCGGAGGATGTAACACCACGATCTCGTGTTGGGCATAATTGCCCAGACAGCGAGGATTGGGCACTGGCGAACTCTATATGCTCGTCGCAAACAGTGGAGTGGGCAATAAATAGTTTCAAGCGATACAAATCGGCGGGAGCTGATAATATATTTCCCGCCCTTCTACAGAAGGGAGGACAGGCACTGGTATCCGTTCTAAGGCGAATCTACTGTAGCAGTTTGGCGTTTGGTTACATACCAAAAACATGGATAACGGGCAAGAGTAGATAACCACAATCCTAAATCATTCAGACCAATAAGCCTTATGCCGTTTGCACTGAAGGGTTTAGAGAAACCCGTCGATCAATACATTAGAGAAGAGATCCTGGGAAGAACTCCTCTTAATTCAGGTTAACACGCATACCGAAAGGGAAAATCCACAGAAACGGCTCTATCGTCCCTGGTTGGAATCATTGAAAAGACCCTATAGATTGGTCTGGTGAAAAAAAACCACAGAAAAAACAACTGTCATCAAGTTCGGTAGAGTACAAAGACTAGCCAACTCCAGCATAACAGGATGTATGAGGACAACTTCATCAGCAGCATTGAATACCATACTTCATATGCTGCCACTGGAGCTAGAAGTATAGAAGTCTGCAATGCTGGCCTTGCACAGACTATTTTACTTGGGCTCTGTTAAGCTCAAACCAACTGTCATGGGGCACCCTTCCTTACTAGAGAAGAGAATGAACAATAGAGACTTCATGATGCCCCTTGATAAGATTCGCCCCAAATTCTCTCTAGATAAGAGATATACCACCGTTATACCGTGAGAGACAGTTGGAATGAAAACAGAATCATTCCACCTGATGACGCAATAGTCTGGTACACCGAGGGATCCAAGACTGAGACCGGAGCTGGAGCTGGAATTCATAGCTCCGGGTACGGGGAAAGCATAAGTCTCGGGGTGTACGCATCGGTCTTCCAAGCAGAAATGCTTGCAATTAACCTATGCACTAGACACTTACTAAATTTACGAATGGAAGGTAAAACCATACTCGTAATGACAGACAGTCAGGCCGGCATTAAGGCCGTCTGCAGTCACATTCAGTGAACTCGAAACTAGTATGGGAGACTGTTAAGGTACTTCAAGAACTAGCCAGCGGGAATCTAGTGACAATACACTGGATACCAGCTCACTGTGATCATGAAGGCCATGAATAAGCAGACAGACTGGCGAAGGAGGGAGCAGCAATGTCTCCCTACAGACAGATGTCAGCAGATCACTTTACATTCAAGCCACAAACTCAGAGTTCCGTGATAGAGCGAACAGGATTTGGTCTCGTACAACTTCTAAATATCTCCTGCAACTGAGCAGGCAAGAAATGAGAATAATGGTAGCGACCATCAGTGGACACGGCCTTCTCAACAAACACAAAAAGCGATTGGGACTAACCAACAGCGAGGAGTGCAGATTCTGCCTGGAAGAGGAAGAAACCTCTCTACACCTACTGGCAGAATGTCCTGCCCTACATAGACAAAGAAGATCTACAATGGGCAAGGAAATCATCCAACAGACGGAACTGGCGGAAATTAATCTAGAAAAATTGAAAATCTTTCAAGATATTACTGAAGTAGCAAGAATACTCTAGAGGAAATAACGGGTTTTGGTACAATAGTCTACACAGATGGAGTGCCACAGACGGTTGACGCTCGAACCTTCTACCAATAATAATAATAAAAGTATAAGTAGTCGAAATCTGATATACAGAAGTCAGAAACAAAAATCGTGTTTACTTGTGTTATTCTCAAATCGAATTCAATTTCGATTCTATTCAGAACCAATTATTCACTACCTTTACAATCGATTCTCCCAACAAAAGTTGAAAAAAGAAAAACAAAAAATTCATACGAAAATGGCATGTCAATATAAAGATAAAATTATTTTCTTGACTTTTCCATTTCATTCCTTTTTTACTTTCTTCCTTTGCAAAGTAATTTTTTCATTCCATTTTTTACATAGCCATTTAAAAAGAATTTTTATTCGCATTGTAATTTCAATAAAGCAATATACGTCGTCAGCTAAAGAATTCAGGAATTAAAAAATTACCTTTAACAGGCCGCATTGCGATTCAATCATTCAAAGGGCAAAATCAGTCATCGCATAGGGAAGCCTGGAATTACTGTGTATAATGAAACACTTCCAATTTTAAAATGTTAGCTTAACGAAAGCTAAAAAAAAAGCAACAACGTTAACATTTTGTAGCCCTCTTTAAGTCGCTTTTTAATGGAAAATTCAAGTCCTCTACATCCTTGAATCATTATAAAATTTTTCTGTTTTCGTTAATTCTGCGACTCTTTTCCTTTTTCCTCTTTAACTCTTTGAAAGTCTCAATCAACCAATCAGAGTTAAGCATCAAATCAGTTCCTTTTTGCGATCACATTACCCAAAAAAGGGCTCTCAACTGACAATGCCACCTATATGTCAGGTACAACAGGTACAAACGACTTTGAAACACCACCAATTTCATCCAAAAACTGGACATCCACTGTTGAAGGTTCACCGCTAGGGAGAGCGGATTCCCTGTGCTGTTAAATTGTGTTACACTCACAGTCAGTCCGCCTCTGTGCCGTATTTGGCTGAGATGCCAATTTAGGAAGTGAGAGACCCTTGCTTCGACTCCTAGCTCAGGTCGTAGATGTTGTTTCGTTTTTCGGTTTTTCTCTTTGGTTTACCACGAGGTCTAAGTGTGTCAACCTTCATGGTGGCAGCCACATTGACCTAGCCTAACCTACACTCACAGTCAGTCCTATGTCTTACGCGCTTTTGATTTAACCCTCTACCGCATACGAACCCAAATATGGAAACATGGGTAATTTGTTTCCAATTATTTAATATATCATGCAAGAAAAGGTTAACGCGGCAAAAAAAAAAAACAAAACGGCATCCTTTTTAACACGATCATTATACCCGACACACTCTGTGTCGAGGGTATATTGCGTTTGTGTAGTTGTGTGTAACACCCAGACCCAGTCGAGATAGACTATACAATATATATACATATATATATGAATGAAATTCGGAATGCGTGCTCACGGAGGCATTAGTAATAACAAGTTCGAGAATGGACCCGATCCGACCATTTTTAGGGGTACCTCCAGTACTAGGGTCTGTTACGAAAAACCACTGCTCTAAAATCTAAATTTTTCAAGATATTTTGATGAAATTTGATATATTCAAAATCGATACGTAAAATGCAATATTGAAGAACGATATTTTTGGATCATCACCCGTGTGTTTCGGGAAAAGAGACGTTTGTTTGAAGTTCAATAGGAGGTATTTTGGAAAACAAACAAAAAAGTATAAAATGGTCGATATATCGACACATCGATATATTTTTACGATAAATAAATATCGATAATGCTTTGAATCGATATTATCGAGGTCGATACTTTTGCCAATATCGCTCATCCGTAGCTCGATCCGAGACATTAGTGTAGTCGGAACACTGTGTGAAGTGAAAAACATATATCATCAGGTCATCATCTCTTCTTTAAATCCATTTGAGTAGCTTCAATTATTCAAGCTATTGAACATTTTTAACTCCACTATCGAAACTCGATTGCATTTTCAATAATTGATTATAATAATTAAATTTCAAATAAATGCATTTTCTCTTTCTGCTGAAAAGAGAAATCTGATGGCATTAAGCTGCACATTCGAATGTTAAAGCATTACATATTTAAAAGCCAAAAACAGACAATACAAAACTCACAAATGGAGGAGGGGGAAAAATAATAGTTTGCTTGAATAATCATCCTTGTATGCTTGTATCAATTACAGTGTATTACGAAATTTTTGCGAAGGACATGCTCATCAAAACTGAAAATACAAACTAAGCAGGATATCAGCATTACGTACTTTTAAGCCTGCACGAGCGCAAGCACACACACACACACTCAATACAAAAATACATACATGCAATACGTGCGTCAAAATGTACAATGTAAACATTTCATTTACAACGTAAGTTCGTCGGAACCGAAACAAAGAATGGAAGCCAGTCTTTAAGGTCATAATGCTGCAAGCCTCATTTGAACGCTATTGTTGAAGCTCGACACTCGGGCAGAGGGCTATTTCCCCTTCTACAAATAAATACTAAATGCTATTAGGGCTATTTATGGGCCATTGTTTCGATTTTTAAATTCGCAGAATTCACCACTTTTTTTTAGCATAACAAAAAACTCACTGAGAGTGATTTTGTAGAAACTTAAACAGCCCTATTATGATTGTCGACTACTGATAGAGAATCGAAAAAGTTCTATCTTCGACAAAAATTTTTAAATTTCCACATACTAGAAAATGAAAAATTTTAGTCGACGATAGAACTTTTTCGATTCTCTATCAGTAGTCGACAATCATAATAGGGGTGAAAATTTTTTGTTTCTTTTTACATTTTTCCAATGGATTTGAATTTATTCAATTCCGATGATTCTCTTTCAAAATTTTACGTAGGGATATGGGTGAAAAAGAAAACTTGATAGGGAGTAAAATACCATCGTCATCTACGAAGAATTTCTAAAAAAAAAACTTTGCCGAAGAAGCAAAAAGTCTTAAATCCAAACTTGCCCCCAGCTTTTCGACCCAAAGTTTCTTTCTAATGAATTTGAATGCATGAGATATACATGTTCAAAATTACAAAATTTTGAAGTATAAACCCAGCAAACATTCCTAAAAGACTCATATATGAATCCTTATAGGAGTCGGAGCTCATACAATGAACTCTTTTAAGAGTCTTGAAGAGCGTGTTTCCCTTATTGCGAAGGTCGTCTTATATGAGTCCGACGCCATATAACGAATGAGAATTTTTTGGAGTCATATATGACTCTTTCTGCTCTTATATCTGACTCTTATTTCCTTCTTAATATGGGCCATATATGACTCCTATCGCACTCATATTTGACTCTTTTTTCCTATCATAAAAGAACCATATGTGACTCTTTCCGCACTCGTATTTCAATTTTTTTTTGCGCTCAAATAAGAGACATATCGTCCCTTGAGAAAACCGGTGTCGTATGTCGCATTTTTGCCATTTTAAGGTTTTGATGCAGTTTTATTAAACAAAATGAGCTCTTTCGATTCCTGTCAATTTTGTTTATTCCTTTTTTATACCTTTTCCGAAGGAAAGGGTATATTAAGTTTGGCTCGGAGTATGTACCATATCAAAGGAGTCGCGATAGATATAGACATATATATATATTCTTGATCAGGGTGACAAGAGGAATCGATCTAGCCATGTCTGTCTGTCTGTCGGTCACACTTTAGTTTTTCGTAATTTACTCCTAAGCCATGAAAGATATCATATTGAAATTTGGCATGGACTTGAACCAGGTAAATGTCCGAAAAACTGCATGTAAATTTTTTTCGTAGTCCCTTCTTTGGCCGTGGGAAATGGTTCAGGAGTTTCAAAAATCACGATTTTTAATGTTTTTCGTGGATAACTTTTTTACTATACATCCCAGCTTATTGAAATTTGGTGTGGGTATAGCTACTGTGTAGACTTGAGCTTTCGCTGAAAAAAAATTGCGACATCGCTATAACTATGGTCATCATCACACACATTAGAAAAAAACACTCTTTCTCTTATTCTCATATCTGTATACAAAACGGATTTTTTTTTTGCTTCTTCTGATTGTGTATTTTGCCGAGACATAAAGTCGTCACTTAAGGTTAAATTTTGACAAAGACCACATTTCACATATAAAATCCTACATACGACAAAAATTTCATATTTTTCGTGGTCTTTGCGTTATCAGAAAACGTTTGTTGTATCCCAGCGGAAAATTATCTCCTGCATGACAAAGTCACCAATGATGTCATCGATGACATATAGGTAACATTGTCATGCATGACATCTTGGAGGACATGTCATCGTGGAGGGATGCTGTTCATGGGCTTGACTCTCATTGGCTACTGAAATTTAAATAAGGTTTTAGCGTCAGTTCAGCGTTAGCATGAAGTGGCGTAGATGATGAGTGCTCGACTCGCAATCCGAAGACCGCAGATTCGATCCCTGGCAGAGGCGAACAAAAATTGTTAAAAATAGATTTTTAAAAATTTTCGAAACATTCAAAGAGAGGGCAAAGAAGAGAGTTATCAGACTGGTTTCTATAAATTGACATTTAGAGAGAAAAGAGCAATGTGCTGCTCTCAAATGCTTTTTTCTCCATCGCATCCCCTAGCATGACCAGTGACATTTTCTAATCTTACGGTGATAATTTCACTGCTGAAGACCACACTGGGAGACCACACAAAAGTTATATGGATATTATGAGTGTCACAAGGAGACTCGATTTAGCCATGTCCGTCTGTCTGTCTGTCTGTATACAGTTATCTTATTGAAGGAGTTGAGCTATCTTGACAAAATTTGGTATGCGTGCTCACGGCGACACGAGTAAGAGCAAGTTCGAGAATGGACCCGATCGTACCATTTTTAGGGGTACCTCCAGTACTAGGGTCTGTTACGAAAATCACAAAAACTGCTCCAAAGTCGAAGTTTTTCAAGATATTTTGATGAACTTTGATATTTGATCATATTTAAAGGACAGTAATATTATTTCCAAAAATTGTAAAAGTGGGCGTGGCAGAAGGGCGGTTTGCGAAAATTGTCTCCTTCACCCTAAATTCAAATGGGACTTGAACGAAATTTGGCACTTGTGCTTCCTTTGAAGCCTTAAACATCCTTCCAAAAAATTTCTTTGATCGGTCCATTTTTAAGGGTACCTCCAGTACTAGGGTCTGTCACAAAAATCACAAAACTGCCTTAAAATCGGACTTTTTCGAAATATTTTAATGAAACTTAAAATTTGAGCGTATATTTAAGCCTCCGATTATAGTTCAACAAAAATTGGAATAGTGGGCGTGGCAGAGGGGCAGTTTTCATAAAGAAATTTAACAAAAGTCGGTGTATTGGGCCCCTTATGGTCTTAAACACCTCTTGATATTAAAAATTATTTGAACATGTGTGTATGTGTCGGGTATTCTATTGTCAGGCTCGCCTGACTATAACACCCTTACTTGTTTTTTAGTTGAAATGAAAATAACACAATCATTAATAGCCTCTTTTTCAATATCGATATCTTAAATGGCAGGCCAATCAATCATGTGCAGAAAATATCAAATCTCAGAACTGTATCACAAACCTTTTCCACGATATAAAGGTTTTTCTAAAACAACTCAATTTGGATTTTCGTATACGTAACATAACATAACTTTGAATTGAAAAATCCACTTGTTTTTCGTTTCGAAAACCAATAATGACTAGATTGATTTGAAATATTGGGTCAGGAAAAAATAAAGTTCGGATTAAAATGTGCTTAATTCCATAGTTCCCCAAGTTTACTGCCGAGCCCACAGTTTTTGGTCATTATGTGGACCGTTTACTTCAGAGACCTCCACGCCATAGCAAAATTTTTCTCGCTCACTTCACACGTATGCCTTACGCTCTTTCTTTAGTCGGTAGCAATCGCCATGTCCTATATGGCAATCGCCCGACGAAAACACTTCGAGCGGATCTGCGCAACTTTTTTTTTAAAAACACTTAAAAAATATTTTATCAAAATGGAATGCAAAGCCTACTTTATGATCCCAAATGCTCTTGAGAAATTTCTTTAAGGCTTTTATCGTTTTTCCCATCAACTTATTTTTGTGAACAAATATTTTCAGATTTGAAATACATTTGTTCAAAGCAGCGCAAAACATTTAAAAAGTATTCTTTTGATAAGAAATTATGGCGGTGTGGTAGACATTGAAAACTGCATTGAACATGACCATAGGGGCAAGAGGGGGATTTCCGCCCCCCCCCCCCACGAATTTTTGTTTTTGTCCATGAAAAAAAAGGAGAAAAAATAAATGACAATCGAAAAAGCAATGATATTCAATCATATTTAATATAATTGCACTTTGCGATTTTTTAGCTTATTGAATCTTAAAAGAATGGTTTCCAGGTTTTATTTCGTCATTTGTCTTTTTACGCACTATATTTTTTATTTCTTTGTCAATTCGTATCGGAAAAACGGTTTCATCAATTAAAGTGCTGCTAGATAATGGAAATTTCCCCATTTTTGGGGATAAGGCAAAAAGGGGAAAATGTGAATTTTTAAAACTATAGGGATATTCACAAAGGCTTGTTAAAGACGTTGGAAAGTCGTAAATTGGTTAAACTTAGAGAGAGTTTGGATCCTAATCACTTTTATTTAACCTTATTTATCCGAAAATGTAAAAAAAAAGTACAAAAAAGTGTTTAAATGTATTCAGTTGATACATTTTATAAATTGTCCTTTTTATACCCAGCGTAAGCGGGGTATATTAGTTTTGTGCGAATCTTGTAACAGGGAGAACTAAGCTCCGGAGATATAGACATATATATATAGAAATGATCAGGATCAAAAACTGAATCGATTTAGACATGTCCGTCTGTCCGTCCGTCCGTCCGTCTGTCCGTCTGTCCGTCCGTCCGTGGTCGGATCTCCTCCGAAACGGCTGGACCAATCAAGTCGAAATTTGGCACACAGGTATATCGGGATCCGAGTATGATCCTAAGTAAAACTGGGAGACATCCGCCCACTGCCACGCCCACAAATGAATATAATGTGTTTTCAGTAAAATGCTTGTAACTTGCGAACCACTCAACACATTCCATTGATATTTGGTGTACTGGTAAACTACGAAAAGGGACATATCCTGGAAGAAAATGGACGCCGCCCTCCGTGAGCCACGCCCACAAATAAGGGCTTATCGTAACTTGTGAAGTAAAAGGCGTAGAAGCTTCAAATTTGCAACATAGGTTCACCAAGGCGAATAAAAGGTGTAGGTAAAAATTTTATGTGGCCCGCCCACTTCCACGCCCACAAATGAAGATTTTTCGTAACTTCCGAAGTAAAAGGCGTAGAAGCTTCAAATTCGCAACATAGGTTCACCAAGGCGAATGAAAGGTGTACGGAAATAATTTTTTTTGCCCTCCCACTGCCACGCCCACAAATGGAGAAGCAAAACATAGTGCGCTCATAATGTCGGGACGCTGGGTATTTCAAAGTCGGGCTTGACCGACTTTAGCTTTCTTACTTGTTTTTGCTATATTAGAAACCCCATGTCTTAATAAGGCCCAATTCAGATTGCTCTCAAAAACGTGCGAACAATTAAAGAAAAAGATAAAACTTTTATCTGATTTCATTGTAAATATTGTTTGAGATCAAAAATTTAAATAAATACTCTTCCCAGCTCTTCTTATTTAAAATAATATTTTTAAAACTCAAAGTTGTATATTCAAGTGCAGGTACAATGCATTATCGATAATAATTTCGTTAACTTGCTGACCATTGCAGTGAAAGGCCTTCTTTCTCATTGTTTTTAACTGCTTGGTATATTAAGGTCCATTTAGGGCCTCCAAAAAAAAATTTTTTTAAGAACCAGTTGCAAGGTGACTATTGTATGCCTTATTAAAACCACTCCATATAACTTTACGTTTTATTCGGAATACAGCAATGCCAGGGGTTGTTTCCATCCTTTTTAATTTGAATAAAGTCCGACTTTTGGTATGAGCATCAAGACTTTACAAAATTATTAACAACTTTTAGAAAAACATTGCTCTTCTTCTCACGCAAAATTAGATCAAACACGTTGTTTTCACTTCAGTAGACTTTGTTGGACGATAACTATTCACTCAGTTACACAATCGACGGAATTTTGTTTGCTTTGTGAAGTAAATATAAACGCTTTAGAACATGCCAAAAATCATTATTCTGCGAGTGCTAGAAATATGTTTTCTGAAAATCGGGCCTTATAAAGGCGTTGGTTTTATTTGGCTCAACCACCTTATAAGCATACTTGTTTTAAAAAAGGGATTTTTCGAGGAGAGTAGGAAAAATTAAGCTATAAGAGAGAAAAATCGTGCGTGTGGCAGTTTTTTTAAATTGAACTGTTTGCCTACCCCGCTAATATCGTCTCGTGTATATTAGCTCTAAGAAGAACAGCTGATTATTTCGAACACGCTTTAAAAAAGTATTCGTTCGATACGATTGCTTAAGGTCCGTTAAACGCTTTCATTGAAAGCGTGCATGTAATATGGTTTTAATTAAAATAGACGTTAAAATTGAAAAAATTATTTTCCCCCCACGCAAAACAGAATTGCTACGGCACTGCATTATGCCGTGTTTTACAAGACTCAACTGCGTTAAAAATGTGTTAATAGATTAAGTCATTAAGTTAAGAATAGGGTCAGAATACGTGAAATCAGCACACAAAAAAAAATTTGGTCTGCGATTTTGACCGTTTTGGACTTAATCGATAGTAAAAAAAAATTTTTTTGCAGTAGATATAAGCAATTGAACTTTTAGACTACTTTTTTTCAAACATTTATAACTAGCGAACGGTGAAATCGATTTTAATGTTTTTTACGTCAAATTAAAGATAATTAATTGTACTTTCAAAATATATTTTTGTACTTACAGAAAAATTTTTTTTTTATTGCTTATAAACAATTTTTTATAAACAATGCATTTTTAATAATGTTCTCCGCCTGCAAAAAATCGGAATAAAGTTAGGTTCATGTATTGAACTATGGTGAACCTAAATGCGTTGAAAAAACAATGGAGAAATGATTAGTTCACCAGATATCTTTTTATAAATAATATATTATAAACTTATTCCATTTATTTTCCAGTTATTTGTTTTTTTATTAACAGGGTGAAATAGATTTTTTTAAGCGATATTGTGCACATCAAAGTCAATAGATGCGGAAATTTCCCGACATTCCATAGTTTTCGAATCAACGGGCACAAAAGAGTGATATGATCGAGTTCTTTCCAACTAAAATTCCAAAGTCCAATGGAATTTCCAATGCTGTAAAGTTTATTAGCTCATAGGCTTTTGGCGATTACCGCACTAAACTTAAGTACAGTACTTTTGGATCTGGTGTTCAGTTCGGACTTTGGACTTCAGCATTACATTGGTTTTGATTGCGTTAAAATGCCAACACCACCACGCTGTTGCAATCCATTTCTTAAGGAAAAACATTCCCGAGTTACCTCTGGGGTCAGAAAAGTCACGGAAAAGTGGAGTACTTTGTTTACGAAACTGAGTGGAAAATATATATGCAACAGCTGTAGATTGAAAGTGACTAAAAATCATACAATCGTTACGTTGTCCGCACCAAAAGAAACTTACGAATGGGAGTCAGAAGATAACATATCCACTTCGGAAGGTGATGTTTCAGATGGTAAATTTAATTTGTACCTATTATCTGTTGTTCTGTTGTAGCGTCGGGATGACCGTAATGAAAAGTTCTTTGTTTAGATTGAGTGTAGTAATATTTTATTTGTTGTGAATCAAGCAATCGTTGAAATCGTTTTAGTTTAGTTTAAATGGAAAATTATGTTTAGAAAATATAGTCAGTCGAATCTACGATCTCATATAAATAAGTCTAAGTTTCTATCTATAAATTTAATAAAATACATTTCTTCGTTTCTATAAATTGATCCTTTCTTTCTTCAACCACCACTGAAAGACAAGAGGTTATGGGCGAATTAAAGGAATCTTTTAGTGGAATACCACAATTTAATGGAAGTGGCTTTGATGAATGGCAGTTCAGGGTGCAAATTCACCTGGACTCGCTCAATTTGTCTGATGTTTTAACGGGCATCGCACCATTTGTGCCTGGAGAAAAAGAGGATTTTTTGAAGCGAGACAAGAAGGCTCGTGAGCGGATTGTTGCCTGTGTGCACAATGATTGTTTGGGGTACATAACATAAGAGAACATTCGACGGCAAAAAGAATGTGGGATAATTTGAAATCCGTGTTTGCTAAGAAATCTGTGGTCAATCAGCTCATGGTAAGGAAGCAAATGAACAAGCTCAAATTAAAATAAGGAGATTCCATGACAACACACTTAGTGAATTTTGAAAATTTGGTTCGCAAATTGAAAGTGGCTGGCGCTGAGCTGAAGGAGGAGGATTTATTGGTACAACTTTTTCTGACTTTACCAGAAAAATACGATCCTCTCGTTACCGCGTTGCAAAATCTGGAAGACGGCAAACTTACCATGAGTGTTGCCAAACAACGACTTCTTCTAGAGGAAATTAAAATTTCTGATCGTCAAGAGGATGACGTTGGTGTGAAAATTGCTTTCACAGGAAAGAAGCTTATTAAGAAAAAGAAATTTCAAGGAAAATGTTTTTCATGCGGGAAACATGGTCTTCGATCAAGCGAATGTCACAGCAAAGAAGCCCGAAATGCCAGTCGAAACGGTGAAAAAGGAGTTTGCTTTATGGCTGATCGAAATGGACGTAAAGACAGCAGCAGTCTTAAAATAAGTTTTAAATTGGATTCTGGAGCTAGTGATCATCTTGCTAAAGACGAATGGTATTTTGCGGAGCTCAGAGTATTGGAAAATCCAATTCGTATCAATGTTGCCAAAGATGATCAATGCATAATTGCAAGGAAATATGGAAGTATACACGGATTAAGTGACCGTGGTGTGAAACTTCACATGAAAAATGTTTTGCACGTTCCTGATTTACGTGACAATCTCATATCTGTCTGCAAATTGGCTCAAGCTGGGATTGAGGTGAAGTTTTTGAAAACAAAAGCAATCATACAGAAGGATGGGGACATACTTGCATTTGCCTATCGGCGTGGAGGCCTATACGAAATTGATATTGAAGTGGAAGGACATGCTGTAAACATTTGCAATGCGGAGATGGTTAAGCTCTGGCACAAACGATTGGGACACATAAGTCCACAGGCATACGAAAATCTATTGAAGCATGACATATGCACTGGAATAGATGTGAAGAATGCAAAAATGGGTTTTTGTGATGTTTGTGTGCAAAGCAAGCAGTGCCGTGATCCATTTAATGGTGCGAGACAAAAATCAACTCGGCCCCTAGATCGAATTCACTCAGATGTTTGTGGACATATTGATCTAGTTGCATGGAATGGCGGTCGATATTTTGTCTCATTTATTGACGATTTCACTCACTTTGCTGTTGTGAACGTTATCAATAAGAAATCGCAAGTCTTTAAGTGTTTCAAAGAGTATGAAGCCATGGCAAGTTCATTATTCGGAAAATCAATATCAAAACTAACGGTTGATCAAGGAAGGGAGTACTGCTCGAACGAGCAGGATAAATGGTACAAGGAAAAAGGCATTCAACTTGAAACCACCGTTGCATACTCTCCTCAGCAAAATGGCATAGCCGAACGGTTCAACCGAACATTAGTCGAAAAAGTGAGAGCCCTATTATTGGAATCCGGTGTGCCCAAAAGGATGTGGAGTGAAGCTGTCTGCACCGCAGTTTACCTAATTAACAGAAGTCCGACGAAATCTCTAGAAAGTCCTGTTACTCCTGCTGAGTTATGGTATGGAGCCAAGCCTAACTTAAGTAAGTTGCGAGTTTTTGGTTGCAAGGCTTACTCATGGATTCCAAATCAGAAGCGTAAGAAGTTAGACGCAAAAAGTCAAATGTGCATAATGATGGGATATGCCCCAAATGGATAAAGACTGTTGGATATCGCTACTCAAAAACTCAAAACTTCAAGAGATGTAAGGTTTGAAGAATCAAACTTCCCCTATAAGATGGAGATGGTAAATAAAATTACTAACCCATTAATCATCAATACTGTGATTCACGAGCAAGAAGGAGAAGTAGAAAATTTACTCGTGACAGAAGATGACGCTGAAATATTAAATGAAAATTCAAATCCCGAGGCGCTCTTCCCGCAAAATGATGACAATAATTCTTATAAGGATACTGTAAGGTGCAGCGGACGAGAGCGCAGGCCAACAAGTAAGTTTCTAAATTACTTTTCTGGTTTTAAAGCAACTTCTGCTGGTATACTTCTTCCAGACGTCCCAGAAACTTATTCAGATGTGTCTGAAAGACCTGATTCAAATAAATGGCTTGATGCAACAGATGCAGAATTCAAATCTATGAGTATGAACAAGGTTTGGGAGATAGTTCCAATCCCAACTGGTAAAAAGTTACTAAAATCAAAGTGGATCTTTCGAATGAAGGAGAATGAAGACGGTAAAGTAACTCGGTACAAAGCCAGACTTGTAGTAAAAGGATTTCTCCAAAAAGCTGGCATTGACTACAAGGAAACATACGCACCTGTAGCAAAATTGCCCACTATTCGAGTTGCTCTTGCCTATGGAGTGCAACATAATTTTCAGTACCATCAAATGGATGTAAAAACGGCATTTTTACATGGCAAGCTGAAAGAAACTATATACATGGCTTTGCCAGAAGGTTTGAAGGGTGTAAAAGAGACTGAGTGCTGTAAGCTCGTAAAATCCCTATACACTGAAAGAAATATCGGCAGTAATATTGAATAAAAATTTTCGTAAATATTTGAATACGAATTTTAGTCAATATAACGAATTTTCTTCATGCTGACGAAAATATTTGTTATATTGCAGAAATTTTGTGAATGGAACGAAAAAAAATTCTTCAATATGAGTTAAATAGTTTAATCAATATAACAAAATTTCTTCATAGGTACGAAAACATTTCTTCATACTGAAGAAATTTTCTTACATATGACAAAAGCTTTCGTAGGACATTTTAAAATTAGAATTTTCGTATAAATAAAGAAATTTCTTCAATATGACGTAATTTGTTTGTTGATATGAAGAAATTTCGTTAATATAACAAAACGTATTCGTGAATATAGAGTAATTAATTTCGTAAATATGAAGAAATTTTTTCAATATGACGAAAAAATTGTCTTAAAATTAATTTATATATTAAATATAACGAATTTATTTCGTATAAATAAAGAAATTTATTCAATATGACTAATGTAATTCTTGAGATATGAAGAATTTCTTCAATATTACGAAAAAGTGAATATTTTGAAGAAGTTTTTGGGGTTGATGAGTCTTAAGGCAGAAGATTCAGCGTCATAAGCAAAGTTCGTCCATGAAGTGAAAACGCGTTTTTTATGGAAGCAGAGAAATTGTGTTTAATTTGAAAATTGAAAGAAAATATTGCTCGCGTTCAAAATCGCAGAAAATCTGATAGGTGTGTATTATGTCATATATATTTTGCGAAGTGTTCCGTTTTTAATAAACTCAAATTTTTTAAAGTGCCACATTGACGGGGAGACGCTTCTGCATATGATTGAGGTTCATATTTCGTACTGCATCCGGTGACACTGGAAGTTGATAACAATATCTAACTTTTTAATGCTTAATGTTGGAATATAATTGTAAAATATAGTACAGAAAATATATATCTATATATAATATTGATCTTTGGAGGCATTATAAGAAACGCAATACTTAATAAAAATAATATTAAAATTAATTTCGATGTAATTTACTTTTAATTGACATTTTGGTTTAAGGTATATTTTTAGGGAAAATGCTGCATTATTTTGAAAAATTTCTTTAAGTCCTTTCATAATATTTTAGAATTTTCGTCCTTTTAACGACACAATCATATATACATAAAAATGTTTTTTAATTCTTATCGCGAGTCTTTAATTAGTCAATCATTATTGCTTGCAATGAGAAAGTTAATATACTGTTTTGTGTGTATGATACAGAGCTGTAAAGGAATTAATTCATTTCGCATTTTAAGCCTATTGAATTATAAATTTTCAGTGAATTCCACAATTCCAACAAAGTGAATTAAGAATTAAAAATATAATTCTACTGCAAGATTTGTGAAAAGGAATTATCAATTCCTCTTTTAATTCATATTTTTAAGCGCGGGAATTAACAATTCTTTTGTTTAAGCCTTGAATTGTCAGCCCGGAATTGCAAGCCCATATGGAATTGGATATGGAATTGATAATTCCTTTTAAGCCCCTCAAGCCCATTTCAAGCCCCTAAAGCCCCTTTCAAGCCTAAGCAATCAACCATATGAGCATTCCGTGTACAGGACAAATATTAACCAGGAAAGCGATCAGCGTCGTTTCGTATCAGAAAATACGATTCACGGCTTGAATTATGAGGGATTTAAACTCAAAAGGAATTCAATCCTTTACAGCTCTGGTATGATATTTGGACGATTTTCTTGTCTATAAAAAATAGCAGATGTGAGACAGACGGGACTCACAACAGTTAATACATATGATGAAAATTTGAAATATATAAATATGAAGAAATTTCTTCAATATAACGAAGCAGGGTTGCGTATTTCAATAAATTTCTTCATATTGAAGAAAATCATTCGTAATATTGAATAAATTTATTCAATATCAATAATTGTTTTCGTAGATATGAAGAAATTTCTTCAATATAACGAAGCAGGATAATATACTTGAAGAAATTTGACTAAAATAATTTCGTAGATATGAAGATATTTCTTCAATATAACGAACTTTTTTTCCTGATTTGAATTTCTTCATATTGAATATCGTCTTTATTCATATTTATTGCTTTTTTTAGTTAGCTCTATTTTTACTGCCGTTTCTTCAATAACGCAGCCCATTTCTTCAATATTACCTACGGATTTTTTTCGGTGTACGGACTTA
>CM035806.1:130258083-130336835 GCA_020466095.1 Chlorops oryzae
TAAATTTAATAAAATACATTTCTTCGTTTCTATAAATTGATCCTTTCTTTCTTCAACCACCACTGAAAGACAAGATTATTAAATCCTTTTAAAAGTTATAATTTTGTTCCTATACAAGCTCGATTAACTATCCTAATCCCAGCTTACACTGAGATCCACACTTTGTCGTCGATGCTCGTGGGTACGTATGTGCCAAGGTTGTGATCTACGTGTACATTGTTTCCAGAGATGTTCGTTGTTCTACTAATCTCCATGTTGTCGTTGTCTTCACAGTGTCACTAACTGCAGTTCGTTGCATAAGCGGTTTGCTGACAAAGCGTGTGTTTGTGGTTTTCCCATTCTACCTTTATTTCATCCTTTGCTTACCTCGCACCTTTTGTTTACTGCAGATGATTTTTTGCCAGGCTCATTCAGCGAAACGCAAGTCTCTTTTCCGAAAGATGCTCCTTCCGATGATTTAGTAGCAGCAGAGATGAAAATCGCTTTATCAAAGGAGACTGATAGATCACAAAAAATGAGAATATTGACATCTGCGCCAATCGAATGGTCGGCTGCACAGATTAAAAGGAATCTTGGCGTTACTCGCTATATGGCAGAAACTGCGTTGAAAATCCGTCAGTCATCAGGCTTTAATTCAAGTGCATCGCAAAAATCAGGCCAACGGTTGCCCGACGACGTTGTTAGTAAGGTCCTAGAGTTTTATGAATCGGACGAATATAGTCGTGTTATGCCAGGGAAAAAAGATTGCATTTCGATTGTAAAAGATGGTCAAAAGGAAAACGTGCAAAAAAGGTTACTCCTTTCCAACCTCAGGGATTTACATGAAGAATTTTTGTCGAAAAATACGGACATAAAAATTAGTTTGTCGAAATTTACGAAGTTACGACCACTTCATTGTGTCGTTGTTGGATGTAGCGGTAGCCATAATGTTTGTGTTTGCAAGATACATCAAAACATGAGATTAAAATTTCATGGATTAAATAAAGTGTTCATGCAGACGTCCTATTGCAGTGCGTAGAACAGTTTCCCTCCATATAAATCCACTAAAATGCAACCATCGTCTATCTGCAACAAGTTGCCAAGGATTGGCTTTTCATGCGTTGCATCTGCGCCGAAAAGTTTGATTCTTGTATCGAACGTGAATACGAACGTATCAAGGTTTTCTCAATATTTCTCCGCGATCATATTCAAATCGTTTACATATATTTTTATCTCCAAATTAATTGACTTCCAAAGTAATATATTTTCAATTTATTACCTCGATTTGAAACTTTATTTAATTAAATTACTCTACGAAACATATTTCTCCGAATCAGCAAAGAACGGCGGCGATCGCATTCAAACCACACAAGTAAGAATTCTCTCATAATTCCTCACAATAAAGAAACTTTATATTTCTCCAAAATCGTGTATTTTTATCTCTTTTATACTCTCGGCTATTCCCGGCTTCCCTGCTTCCCGAAATACACGTCCTGAGCTATTTATTGGTCCTTCGAGCCGGATCTCCGGAAATTGAAGTTTATATCGAATATTCGTCGCAACCCTATTTGCTGATTCTTTTTCTCACTGCAGGAATTGGAAACCGGTTTTGAGAATTTGCATACCAACATCTCATTACAACATCATCTACAACAACAACAACACATCTCATCTCTTCTCATCAGTCATTGTATATCCAGGTGCGTGCATTTCAATTAATTTTGGCGTTTTTTCGTATTTCCCCCCCGTGAAAAGTAAAAGCTTAAATTAAATATTTTGAAAAGTGCCGGTACAGTAAGTTATTTAATTCTCAATGATTTTCACTCAAAACGGAACATTAGATTCCTTTGAGCGGTACTTTTCCGTAAGCCAAAAAACCCGCGAAATTCCTATACTTACATATACATATAACTTTAACAACGCACCTAAAGCCCGCCACTGGTCGTTTTTATATACTTACAAAAAAAAAAAAAAAAAGCCTAAGCGCCAAACGTGGAAAGAATAAGTGCAAAGCGAAGAAGAAAACTCAAGCCGCTGTTCGTGAGTGGAAAAGAGAAAAAGAATTTGTTCTTTCACTAAGTCGTCTGCGCGGACAAGTGCATTGACTTTTAAAAAAGAAATTTGAGTGAAAGTTTTCAGATCAGCCGGTGATTCGCACAGTGGGCAAATTTTTGTATTCGCTTGCACTAAATTCTTGCACTATTTTAATAGAAATTCAAATTATTTTTTTCTCATTGGTCAGCATTAAATAATTTAAAATGTCGTTTTCTACATTGTGTACCCAAATAACTGATTTCGTCGACGCTTTCGATGAACTTCCTAAAGCCGCTCACACTAATTTCACCATTGAAATTCAAAAAAAGGAACTTCCATCCTTATGGGATGCGCTCAAACGAGAATATCACTGCGCTCTTCAAAATGCAACTAAAAAGGGCAAAACCAGTGAAGAAATAAATGCGTTAAAAACTCAACATAAAGGCAGTTATGCTGCGTATCTGAAGTGTGTTTCGGAGATGGAAGAAATTTCTTCGAAATCGTTGAACGTATCAGACACCACCAATTTTCCTGGGTTTAATATTCTCACTGACCATTTTGAACCGCAAGTGAAACTACCTCCGTGCGATACTATTATATTTGAAGGAGATTATCTCTCATGGCCGACTTTTCGAGATTTATTTACGGCGATTTATATCTCAAATACTCGCTTGTCCCCTGTCGAGAAAATGTACCACTTGCTTCAAAAAACACGCGGCGAAGCGAATGAAATTGTCAGGAAATGTCCCTTAACTCATGATGGCTTTGTTGTAGCATGGAAAAATTTAGTAGACCGATACGATAATCGACGCATACTAGTTAACAGTCAGCTTAAGGTTTTATTTAATCTCAAACCGGTGACAAGTGAGTCGAGTGCAGCTCTTAAAAGCTTACAGCGTGAAATAAATAATTGTATCTCGACATTGGAAATGTATAAAATTGATGTTGAAAGCTGGGTTGCCAACTCTCAGTTTAGCTCTTTGGGAACAGACTCTCACTAACAAATCTGAAATCCCAAAATGGACAGATTTAGATGCGTTTCTCACAAATCGTTTTTATACGTTAGAATCCGTGTCAGATTTTCGTGACAAATCAGACTCGGCCTCCAATTTTAAGTCTCAAGGTCCGTCTACTTCTAAAGGCCACCAATCGGAAACGCCTAAAAGCAATCGAATTAATACATATCAAGCAAAAACAGAGAGATCAGGTTGTTGCGTATGTTCATCTCGGGAGCATGCAACAAAAAATTGTGCTAAATTCCTAGCACTTAGCGTTCAGGAGCGGTTCAATAAAGTGAAACAGCAAAATTTGTGCATTAATTGTCTCGCCAATTCTCATGTTTTTAAAAATTGTACCAGTGCTCACAATTGTACGAAGTGCCATAAAAGGCATCACACTCTGTTACATCGTCACAATATACCGTCACAAAATAATTCCCTTAAATCTTCTCGAAATGCATCATTTTCTAGACAAGCACATCCTACGCAAGTAAGAACGAATTCTCAAATCGAATCGGATGATGCTATTGCATCAACTGGTGCTGCGGCCGCAAATGCTTTCACTGTTCAATCTCACGTGGCCATTTCTGCGCGTCAAGTGTTGCTCGGCACCGCTATGGTTCATATTTACCATAATGGTGTTACGTACCCTGCCAGAGCACTGATCGACCCTGGATCGGAAGGCACTTTCATTACTGAACGCCTTCAACAATTATTAAAACTCCCAGAAAAAAGGGTGAATGCAAAAGTTTCAGGAATTAATAGAACTATTTCCGCTAAAACATTAAAATCAGTCAATTTTGTTTTAGGCCCTCTCAATAATTCTGAACTTAAAATTGAAGTTGCAGGACTCGTGCTTCCATTTTTAACTGAAAATATTCCTACTTATTCTCTGGATATTAATAAAATTCAAATTCCCTCTGATCTCAAACTTGCTGACAATCAATTTTGGAAAAGTAACGAAATTGATATTCTTATTGGGGCTGATATTTATCCGTTAATTCTACTTAATGGTATTAGGAAAAATGCGTGTGGCTCTTTAATGGCACAAAACACAATGTTTGGACGGATATTGTTGGGGCCGGTTATTTCAAAGGCGTCTAATAATATCCGAGTGTTTCTGTCTTCCATTAATGAACTTTCATTAGATAAACAAATGAATCAATTTTGGGAAATTGAGGATCTTCCGAAAAAGAAGTTTATAACTGAAGAAGAAAATGCATGTGAAAATCTGTTTGTCAACACCACTTCCCGTGCTGCTGATGGCCGTTATGTTTTTCAACTTCCATTCAAAACTTTTCCCAACAGCATAGGGGCGTCGAAAGAAATTGCTAAGAGACAATTTTTGCGTAACGAACTTCGGTTAATGAAATCTCCCGAGTTGAAGACACAATATGATAAGGTTTTAATGGAATATCTTGAATTAGGGCATATGGAAAAGGTCGTTAGTCCTGATCAAATTCCTCATTATTATATGCCGCATCACGCAGTATTTAAACCAGAAAGCACGACAACAACGGTTCGTGTCGTGTTCAATGCGTCATGCAAGTCGACCAACGGGAAAAGTCTTAATGACATTCTGCATGTAGGTCCATCTCTTCAGCAAGATCTCACTATTTTAATTGTGAAATGGCGATTCTTCCGCTACGTTTTTAATGGCGATTTAGAAAAAATGTATCGTCAAATACGAGTACATGACTCACACACTCCCTTTCAGCGAATTATTTTTCGTGAATCACCCTCAGATCCCTTGGAAGAGTTCGAACTGAAAACAGTTACTTTTGGAGTTAATTGTGCGCCTTATTTGGCCATTCGAGCTCTCATCCAATTGGCCAATGATGTTGAACATTCTCTTCCCTTAGCTTCAAATATTTTGAAAAACATGATGTACGTCGATGATGCACTTGCAGGGGCACATACTATAAAGGACACTCTCGAAGCTTTAGAACAACTTATTCAGGCGACCAATTCGGTTGGTTTCAATATGAGAAAATGGACATCGAATTGTAAAGAAGTTTTGAATTCACTCCCAGTGACAGATTTATTGAATGAAGATTTTCTAAAAATCGAAGACTGTAGCTCCACCAAAACTTTGGGCATTCTTTGGAATGCTAATTCCGATAGTTTTTTCTTCACAGTGTTCCCCTTTCCTGATCAATCTTCGTACACGAAACAAGAAGTTCTTTCCATGATCGCTAAACTTTTTGATCCCGCAGGATGGCTTTCACCTATCGTTATCGTTGCCAAAATGTTCATGCAACAGTTATGGTTAAAAAAAATAGAATGGGATGAGAAAATTCCTTCTGACCTTCTCATTATATGGAAAGATTTCATGGAAAGTCATAAATCTATTAATAAAATACGTATACCAAGATGGGTAAATTATTCACCAAATGCCGCTGTTCAATATCATGCTTTTTGTGATGCCTCCGAAAAGGCATTCGGAGCATGTATATATATTCGTTCAGAAAATGGACCATGTGTAACAACAAATCTTATATTTGCAAAATCTCGTGTCGCACCAGTCAAATCTGTTTCTCTCCCTCAATTAGAACTCTGTGGTGCAACTTTATTATCCGAAATGATAGGAGCATTAGTCGAAGAATTAAAAATAAATAAAAAATCCCTTATTCTGTTGGACTGATTCCACAATTGTTCTCGCGTGGCTTCAAAAGCCCCCGTGTGCATGGAATGCATTTGTAGCCAATCGAGTGTCAAAAATTTTAGAAACAACCAACCAAGAAAATTAGTTTCATGTGGACTCCAATGACAATCCTGCGGATATGATTAGTCGAGGGATGGACAGCGAAGATCTCGTCAGAAATCAATTATGGTGGACAGGACCTTCATGGTTAAAATTGGAAGCAGACGCATGGCCAAAATCGAATCCCTCATGCACATTCAACACCAATTTAGAACAAAAGGCTATTAAAATTAATTATGCATTTTTTTGCAATTTTGACGATCTAATGGATAGATTTTCAAATTTTGCTCATGCAGTACGTGTGCTTTCGTATGTTTTTCGTTTCACAAAACGGCGAAGTCAAGGTGCGGTTTCACATACAAAAACCGTTACAAGTGGTGAAATTAAATCCACTCAAAGTTAGTTGATTCAAATAGCGCAGACAGCTTATTTCGCGAGGGAATATTTTTTGCTGTCGAAAAAACTTCCCGTTGATCCCAAAAGCAAACTTACAACTTTAAATCCTTTTCTCGACATTGATGGATTACTCCGAGTGGGAAGTCGCTTATCACGTTCCCTTTCTTTAGGATATAATGAAAAGTTTCCCATTATTCTTCCATATTCTGCTCGATTCACGCGTCTGTTTGTGAACTTTATTCATGAAATCAGTTTACATGGGGGGTAATCAACTCATGTTACGCTTGATACGTCAACAATTTTGGATTCCGAAGGCTAAAAACTTGATTAGATCCATTATTAATACTTGTAAAGTATGCCTTGTCCATAAAAAGAAAGTGCAAAGCCAACTGATGGCTGCCTTGCCTCCAGAACGAGTAACTATTGCTAGACCGTTCACGTCAACTGGTATCGATTTCTGTGGTCCTTTTGATATAAAGAGCTACAGAGGTCGAGGATGCAGTGTAACAAAAGGTTACGTTTCACTGTTCGTTTGTTTTGCTACTAAGGCAATACATCTTGAAGCAGTTAGTGACCTCACGACGCCCATGTTTTTGGCAGCCTTTGCTCGATTTGTAGCCCGGCGAGGCTGTCCAGCAAAAATATTTTCCGACAATGGTACAAATTTTGTTGGCGCTTCTCGAGTATTGAAGAATGAGTTTAAAGAATTTCTAAAAGCTACGAAATCGAATGTTGAGCATAAGTATTCGAGTCAAGCAGTTGAATGGAAATTTATTCCACCTGGAGCCCCTCACATGGAAGGACTTTGGGAAGCAGGGGTCAAATCCTTCAAATCATTTTCGACGCTTTGCAGGCAATTTTAAATACACGTTTGAAGAATTCAGCACGATTCTTCATCGAATTGAGGCATGTCTAAACTCTCGACCTTTGAGTCCTATCTCCGATGACCCCACAGATGTAGAACCGTTAACTCCAGGGCACTTCCTTATTGGAGGTCCACTTCTCTCTCTGCCAGACGCTGAAATTGAGAATAATCCCATGTCCATTGTAAATCGTTATCAGAAAATTAAAGCAATTTATCAGCATTTTTGTAAAAGATGGAAATCAGAATATTTAAAAGAATTACATAAACGCAACAAATGGAAATTTCCCCAAAAGGATATCTCGAGTAACGATTTAGTCGTCATACAAGACGAAAATCTCCCTCCCAACGAATGGCGTTTAGGGAGAGTAGAAAGTGTACACTGCGGTTCTGACAATCGCGTACGAGTGGTCAGCATCAAAACGGCTAAGGGCGTTATTAAACGACCTGTAGTTAAACTTGTTTTACTCCCGAATCCATGATTTTTTCAACATCATATTTTTATTTGTTTTTGTGCGTATTTTCCCTTTCATTTTTATACTTTAGCATGAATTCCCAGGCTACCGAAGATTCAGCAACAATGAATTGTTTAGTTTGCAAAAAACCACATGCGCTGCGGTTTTGCCCGACGTTTTTGAAGCAATCGCTCGAAGGCAGATTACGTATGGTTTTGCTTCACCGATATTGTTCAAACTGCTTGGCGCAAACACATATTAGGCGAAATTGCCCAAGCAAGCATCTCTGTCACCGATGCCACGAGCAACATCATTCGCTTTTGCACGACGACAGAAAAAGCACTCAAAAGCCATCTTGTCCCATGGCTCATCGAAGATCTCGCTCGTATCAAACTCAACCGCCATCCTGTCTCATGGCTTCTCGGTTGGGTCAACGGCGTGTTGAGAGACCTCGCTCGTCGCTCCTACAATACCGGACACCTCGCTCGTGTTCCGAGGAGCGCAGCAGTGACTGACCCCGCTCGTCCATGCTCACTGCTGTCACAACTGCCGGGGTGATGTTACGGCCAACGGCAATAATAAAAATTGCAGTGCAGCACAAATTATATTCTTTAAGGGGCACTACTGGACCCGAATTCCGTAGAGTCCATTTTAACGGAAAGGTGTGCAAGGAAAATACGGCCACCCTACAACGTCGTCAATGGAGAACATCAATGCGTCCTGCAACTACGTGCAAAAATGGACTTGAATCTCCAGCTCACAATTCAAGCCCACATTAAAGATATGACCATCGTGACGCCACAAAGAAATATCGACGAACGCATCACATCGCTATTCATGGCTATTAAACTGGCCGACCCTAAGTTCTACCAATCCGCGGATGTGGATATTATATTGGGATCGGATGTATACGCTAAAATTATGCGCTCCGGGCTTCTCGAAGGACAATACGGACGACCACTGGGTCAGCTGACCATCTTCGGTTATGTCCTAACAGGGGTAGTAAACAATTAAGCCAAAAAAAAAAAAAAAAAAAAAAAAAATATATATATATATATATATATATTAAATTTTATTTCTACTATTTTTATCCTTTTTAATGAATTCAAAATACAAAAAACCCATTTTCCAATAAAATTGAATTGCACTGCACTTACATATAATCTAACAAATGAAATTTTCTCGCAGGTAGAACTTATATCACTCTCATTTTTGCAGATCAACGAGAGGTCTTGTGATGGTTTGAAGGTGATCTTGCGCCCTAGCACTGCAAGGGGGGCGGAATGTTCATGCAGACGTCCTATTGCAGTGCGTAGAACAGTTTCCCTCCATATAAATCCACTAAAATGCAACCATCGTCTATCTGCAACAAGTTGCCAAGGATTGGCTTTTCATGCGTTGCATCTGCGCCGAAAAGTTTGATTCTTGTATCGAACGTGAATACGAACGTATCAAGGTTTTCTCAATATTTCTCCGCGATCATATTCAAATCGTTTACATATATTTTTATCTCCAAATTAATTGACTTCCAAAGTAATTTATTTTCAATTTATTACCTCGATTTGAAACTTTATTTAATTAAATTACTCTATAAAACATATTTCTCCGAATCAGCAAAGAACGGCGGCGATCGCATTCAAACCACACAAGTAAGAATTTATAAAGCCTTGCGAGAATCTGGTACTGAGGAAAAAAATTCGATCCAGAAAGTAGCAAACAAAATATTGTGTTCTGAACCAAACGAATTCTGTTTCCTCCGACATTGTGATTGTTGTCCGGATTAGACGAACAATTTGAAAGACCTTCGCACTTACCGGAAGATTTGTTAATCAATTACAAACAATGGTCCTGCATAGATAGGTGAGTATTATATCGATGCCGATGGCATATAAGCAATAAAAAAGAAATTTTCTGTAAGTACAAAAATATATTTTGAAAGTACAATTAATTATCTTTAATCAGACGCGAATGGCAACGGTCCCGGTCTCCGTTGGCCAAAAACAAAACTAAAAAGTAAGAAAAAAGCTTAGAATAGCTCTAAATAGGGAAAAAGAATCTAAAGCTCACAACTTTGTCGAAATAATTACGCCTGTAGGCTCAAATCGTAGCTCCTTGTGGTTGGCAAGCCGTTTTTCTTAAGACTCCTGTGCAGAGTGAAACACCTGTTCGGTGTCCCAACAGTGGTTAGGCGCGCTCAGACGAAGAGAAGGCTACAGCTTTTGCTTTGCACCTTAATAAAGTATTCCAACCGAATCCGAGTAATTCTGAGTATACTCTTCCGAACGAATCCGAAAATACACGCAGAATTTCCGTCCAAATTAGTTCAAGTGAAATTTCGGGTATCATAAAAAATGAACTTGTGACAAAAAAAGCCCCGGGACATGATCTTGTCACTCCAAAAATTTTAAAAAATATCCCATCTGTAGCAGTACAGTTTTTAACAGTCTTGTTCAATGCAATAATTAAATTCAGTTACTTTCCAAAAGATTGGAAACGATCGGTCATTAAAATGGTGCCTAAGCCAGGAAAGGACCCTACCCAAACATCCTCTTATAGACCAATTAGCCTTCTCCCTTGCCTCTCAAAAACTATTCGAAAAGGTTCTTTTAGCTAAATTAAACACCTTATTTGCAAGAGCAGAATATAATTCCAAAACATCAATTCGGGTTTAGGAAACAACACGGTACTATCGAACAGGTAAATCGAATTACCAACGAAATCAGGATTGCCTATGAAAACGGAGTATTGCTCTGCAGTATTCATAGATGTGCAGCAAGCATTCGATGCGGTTTTGCCCGACGTTTTTGAAGCAATCGCTCGAGGCAGATTACGTATGGTTTTGCTTCACCGATATTGTTCAAACTGCTTGGCGCAAACACATATTAGGCGAAATTGCCCAAGCAAGCATCTCTGTCACCGATGCCACGAGCAGCAGCATTCGCTTTTGCACGACGACAGAAAAAGCACTCAAAAGCCATCTTGTCCCATGGCTCATCGAAGATCTCGCTCGTATCAAACTCAACCGCCATCCTGTCTCATGGCTTCTCGGTTGGGTCAACGGCGTGTTGAGAGACCTCGCTCGTCGCTCCTACAATACCGGACACCTCGCTCGTGTTCCGAGGAGCGCAGCAGTGACGGACCCCGCTCGTCCATGCTCACTGCTGTCACAACTGCCGGGGTGATGTTACGGCCAACGGCAATAATAAAAATTGCAGTGCAGCACAAATTATATTCTTTAAGGGCACTACTGGACCCGAATTCCGTAGAGTCCATTTTAACGGAAAGGTGTGCAAGGAAAATACGGCCACCCTACAACGTCGTCAATGGAGAACATCAATGCGTCCTGCAACTACGTGCAAAAATGGACTTGAATCTCCAGCTCACAATTCAAGCCCACATTAAAGATATGACCATCGTGACGCCACAAAGAAATATCGACGAACGCATCACATCGCTATTCATGGGTATTAAACTGGCCGACCCTAAGTTCTACCAATCCGCGGATGTGGATATTATATTGGGAGCGGATGTATACGCTAAAATTATGCGCTCCGGGCTTCTCGAAGGACAATACGGACGACCACTGGGTCAGCTGACCATCTTCGGTTATGTCCTAACAGGGGTAGTAAACAATTAAGTAAAAAAAAAAAAAAAAATATATATATATATATATATAAATTTTATTTCTACTATTTTATCCTTTTTAATGAATTCAAAATACCAAAAAACCCATTTTCCAATAAAATTGAATTGCACTGCACTTACATATAATCTACAAATGAAATTTCTCCGAGAATATATCACTCTCATTTTTAAAAGAGTTAGTTGAAGTGATTTGCGCCTACATAAGGGGGGGAATGATTATCGACGTCCATTCATGCGTAGAGTTCCTCCATAAATCCACTAAATGAACATTCTAGCAACAATTCCAGGATTGGTTTTCAGCGTAATATTCGCCGAAAATTTATTCTTGTATCGAAGTGAATACGAACGTATCAAGGTTTTCAATATTCTCCGTATATTCAAATCGTTTAATATATTTTTATCTCCAAATTAATTGACTTCCAAAGTAATTTATTTTCAATTTATTACCTCGATTTGAAACTTTATTTAATTAAATTACTCTACAAAACATATTTCTCCGAATCAGCAAAGAACGGCGGCGATCGCATTCAAACCACACAAGTAAGAATTCTTTTCACAAAAATATATTCATGGATATTTCCTACGTCTGCGAAAAATTGCAATGATATAAGTGAGTCATGAGGAAAAAAATTCGATCCAGAAAGTAGCAAACAAAATATTGTGTTCTGAACCAAACGAATTCTGTTTCCTCCGACATTGTGATTGTTGTCCCGGATTAGACGAACAACTTGAAAGACCTTCGCACTTACCGGAAGATTTGTTAATCAATTACAAACAATGGTCCTCATAGATAGGTGAGTATTATATCGATCCGATGCATATAGAATAAAAAAGAAATTTTCTTAATACAAAAATATATTTGAAAGTACAATTAATTATCTTTAATAGCGAAATGGCAACGGTCCCGGTTCTCCGTTGGCCAAAAATAAACTAAAAGAAGTTAAAAAAAGCTTAGAATAGCTCTAAATAGGAAAAAGAATCTAAAGCTCACAACTTTGTCGAAATAATTACGCCTGTAGGCTCAAATCGTAGCTCCTTGTGGTTGGCAAGCCGTTTTCTTAAGACTCCTGTGCAGAGTGAAACACCTGTTCGGTGTCCCAACAGTGGTTGGGCGCGCTCAGACTGAAGAGAGCTACAGCTTTTGCTTTGCACCTTAATAAAGTATTCCAACCGAATCCGAGTAATTCTGAGTATACTCTTCCGAACGAATCCGAAAATACACGCAGAATTTCCGTCCAAATTAGTTCAAGTGAAATTTCGGGTATCATAAAAAATGAACTTGTGACAAAAAAAGCCCCGGGACATGATCTTGTCACTCCAAAAATTTTAAAAAATATCCATCTGTAGCAGTACAGTTTTTTAACAGTCTTGTTCAATGCAATAATTAAATTCAGTTACTTTCCAAAAGATTGGAAACGATCGGTCATTAAAATGGTGCCTAAGCCAGGAAAGGACCCTACCCAAACATCCTCTTATAGACCAATTAGCCTTCTCCCTTGCCTCTCAAAACTATTCGAAAAGGTTCTTTTAGCTAAATTAAACACCTTATTTGCAAGAGCAGAATATAATTCCAAAACATCAATTCGGGTTTAGGAATTCTACAAGTCTGGACGATGGATTTGTACAAAATCAATAAAACTACTTCCGTTACATTTTCAACACGATCTTTGAGTCATATTTAAAACATAGAACGTTCCAAGTAAAACATAACTCGTACATTACAAAAAGTTTTGAAATCAAGCAGGAGTACCCCAAGGAGTGTTGTTGGGCCTTTTCTTTATCTAGTATACACAGCAGATATTCCTTATAACGATCGAATCGTGATTTCAACATTTGCTGATGACACAGCGGTCACTTAGTCGGCACAAGGACATTAGTGTTGCAACTTCTACACTGCAAGATCATCTCAACAAAATACAAAATTGGCTTTCTAAAGGCGTATCAAAATAAATGAGATCAAATGCCAACATATTACTTTCACGCTCCAATAGAAAAGTTCTCCGGACATTTTTCTCAATAACGTACGCATCCCACAATGCGAAGATATCACATATCTCGGTATTCATTTGGACAAAAGATTGACATGGCGTAAGCATATTGAAGCCAAGAGAACCCAAATGAAACTTAAAGCCTGCACTGGTTAATAATAGCCGTTCTCCTCTAAAACTTGAGTATAAGACCTCCTGTACAATCAAGTTAAAAACCAATATGGATGTACGGGTTACAATTGTACGGAATGCAAGCGCTTCGAATATAGAAATCCTGCAAAGAGCGAGTCAAAATACTAGACTATAACGGGAGCTCCTTGTTTATCATCAAATGAACGGATCATTAGAGTTAAACGTTGAACTGGTCAAAGCTGAGTTACCAAAATAAAGAAAATATTTTAATAAATTAATCATTAAATCCACTTCGGGATAAAATCGAATTTGATTCTAAAGATGATACAATTTCAAATATTCTTTCAGAGACTTTCATCCTCATAACTGCTTCCCTCAGATAACTTTTCTTGGTGCATTCTGCTCTCAAAACAGTGTCGTTCCGGTGTCTCCATACCAATGCATTTTCCCAAATCCAATCAAAACGTCTTTATTCGTATTGGTGGGTCTCTATACCAATATTTTCATGAATCAACGCAAAACAGTTTTAGCTTTGTACCGCGGGTGTCCAGCCCAATGATTTCTCCTGAATAACGTCAAAAATACGCGTTTCCTTTGAAATCGTTGAACAAATCATTCTGCTTAATTTTACCCTAAGGAAAAACCGAAATATTTTTCCTTAAATATTAACTATTAAGTTCTGCCCTATTATAAAAACTTTATAAATTTTCAAATTAAGAAATTTTGTACTGTTTATTAAAATAGTTCGATTTTGAACTTATATCACTCTCATTTTTGCAGATCAACGAGAGGTCTTGTGATGGATTTGAAGGTGATCTTGCGCCCATAGCACTGCAAGGGGGACGGAATGTTCATGCAGACGTCCTATTGCAGTGCGTAGAACAGTTTCCCTCCATATAAATCCACTAAAATGCAACCATCGTCTATCTGCAAAAAGTTGCCAAGGATTGGCTTTTCATGCGTTGCATCTGCGCCGAAAAGTTTGATTCTTGTATCGAACGTGAATACGAACGTATCAAGGTTTTCTCAATATTTCTCCGCGATCATATTCAAATCGTTTACAAATATATTTTTATCTCCAAATTAATTGACTTCCAAAGTAATTTATTTTCAATTTATTACCTCGATTTGAAACTTTATTTAATTAAATTACTCTACGAAACATATTTCTCTGAATCAGTAAAGAAGTGACGATCGCATTCAAACCACACAAGTAAGAATTCTCTCATAATTCCACAATAAAGAAACTTTATATTTCTCCAAAATCGTATTTTTATCTCTTTTATACTCTCGGCTATTCCCGGCTTCCCTGCTTCCCGAAATACACGTCCTGAGCTATTTATAATATAAAGCCTTGCGGAATCTGGTACTGAGGAAAAAAATTCGATCCAGAAAGTAGCAAACAAAATATTGTGTTCTGAACCAAACGAATTCTGTTTCCTCCGACATTGTGATTGTTGTCCCGGATTAGACGAACAACTTGAAAAAAAAAAAAAAAAAAAAAAAAAAAAAAAAAAAAAAAAAAAAAAAATTTTTTTTTTTTTTTTTTTTTTTTTTTTTTTTTTTTTTTTTTTTTTTTTCATTCGGAAAAAGTGGACTCATTTTGGGCTAATCTCAAAACTGAATTGCCTTTATACATAAAGGCACGATTTCATTGCGAAAGTCAAAAGTGCATATTTTTCGATGGCAAAGGAAAATCATGAAAGAAGGAGAGTTTGTGGTAACTCTAGATTCTTGCGGAGAATTACAGTTTTAAGGTCCAAGACGCTATACAATCATACCACTGGTCTCATGATCAAGCAACCGTACATCCCTACGTTATTTACTGCAAACTGGATAATGAAATAGTCAGTGAATGTTTCGTTATTATTTCGGAGTGCAATAAATCATAAAAAAAAAAATTTAAATAATTTTTGTCATTCATCTCTAAAAATGATCGATCCTCAATATTAAATCAATTTAAAAATTTATGTTAATAAATTTTTAATTGAAATTTTGGAAAAATCTTAGATTTAAAATTTTTGAAGAAAAAAGTTGATTTGAATGTTTAGTCAAACGTAACACCTTTAAGATAATATTTTTTGAAAGTATTTTAGAAAATCTAAATTGAATGAAAAATTTCATGTAACAATGGATGTGACTCACTATGTTAACCCAATGCATTTCTCCATGCAAATCCAACGTCAAAAAGCTCTTTTAGCTTATCGGTATCATCGAGTGGGTGCTCCTAGTACCCAATGCATTTCATCCATGCAATCCAACGTCAAAACAGCTCTTTTAGCTTATCGGTATCTCGGCGGGTGCTCCTAGCACCCAATGCATTTCTCGCATTGCAGATCAACAGTCACAAACATACAAGCGCTACTGATGCATAAGCGGTTGCAACAAATCAAGCTTCCAGCTGATCTATAATCTTGTACCCTAGATGAAAACACGGAAATATTCGGGTCTTCACACATCTATGCTTATATGCACATAGTTAATTATCTAGCACCGCTATTGATCAAAAATTTGCGAACTCATTGAAACTTTATATAATTATTAAAAATGATTCTGTGAATCTTAAGATTTTGTTAACGATTAGGTTCACAAGTTAATCTGTAATTCTATAAGATTTTTTGCTCAACATTTTATCTTTTTAAGATGTATACCAATAAAAATAAAACGTTTAATAAAAAAATATAAAACAATAAGAAATTTGACGTAAAAAACATTAAAATCGATTTCACCGTTCGCTAGTTAAAAATGTTTGAAAAAAAAGTAGTCTAAAAGTTCAATTGCTTATATCTACTGGATAAAAAAATTTTTTTAACCTATAACTTGGTGAGAACATTTCTTCCTCAAACAGCTATCGATTAAGTCCAAAACGGTCAAAATCGCAGACCAAATTTTTTTTTGTGTGCTGATTTCACGTATTCTGACCCAATAACTAAAGAAATATAATTTTTTAGGTGTAAATAAGTAGTAAAAATGGTAAGCCATTTAATTGTAAAAAAATATGGTCTTGCTTGGAATTGAAATTTTTGATATGCTTATTTTTATTTATCCGAGGTAAGAATTAATTATCGTGGGTAAATTTCGACCTCAGATTACTTCTGAGCACGAGGCTATAATACGTCTTTCAACTTCTATATGTATAGAAATTTCACATTAGTGGTTAGTTCTTAACCAAGATCATAATCAAAGCTTCCATCATCTATTGCTTGTAAAGCGAAGTTAAGGATTAATATAGGAAAATATTGACGGCCATGCCATGTGAAATTGACTATTTTGACAATTCAAGAAAGAAATTGGCAAAGATCAAATTTCATAACTGCGGCTATGATTTAAGGCCAAAGTAACCTCTTTAATGCGGATCTCATAAACAACAAGGAATGTTGATTACTGCAAGCTTGTGAAATCAGTGAAAAGAAGTGTGTGCAGGTCATGAAGAATTTTTATTCCGATCATCGTGATTACAAATTAGAAATCATGGCAAGATCGGATACCTGCAAAGCATAATCTGATGTGGCAAAATTAGCTAGGAAAACGTAAGTCCCTATTCAGAAAAAGAAAATAGCATGGAATTCCATTGGATTATTTGTTTATGGATCGCTTTAAAACGAGTATTGGGATGTCAAAGTAATGACAATGCAAAAATTTTCTATGCTTTTTTCTTTTCCTTCCTTAGAATTATTGCGTTGACAAATAAAACGTCATCGTTATAGGCATACGATGCGAAACTTACGAGAGCAACAGAAAAAATAATACAGCATTTGAATGAATGTATGTCAGAGCATCGATCTCACACGTACAGGGCTGATCGGCGATTCAGAATCACTGTTTATGGACCGCATTTACTGTTAATGAAGTTTTTTGGGAGATGGCCGCTTGTTTTCATTACATGCATGCGATAATGTCCGGCTTGGGTTGGAAATTAAAAAACGCGCAAATATCTGATATACTACACATCAGATATTGCAAAAAATGGAATTTGCTTTATTAGAAATGTTTAAAGAAGCTGAAAAAGTCAAAGGAATATTGGAAGCAATAATATTAGAAGACCATTGCAATAACCGCAGGAACCAAAATAGATTAATGGAGCTAATGATGAAAGCGGCATCACAAAATGTTCCAAGACCTGTGATCAAAATTTAACATTCAAAATTTACCTATATTGCGCACGGGAAAGCTTCCTGGACTCATTTTGGGCTAATCTCAAAACTGAATTGCCTTTATACATAAAAGCTAGTACACAAAGGTAAAGGAATTTGACATTCCATACAAAAAGGTACGGGAGAATTCCTTCGCGGAATGCAAAGAAATCACAACTCAAATTAATTCCTTCAGCTAGTACACAAGAGTGAACAAAAGAGCGAAGGAATTTGACGTTGCGATTACTTTAAAAATTGCCAACAGATGGCGCTGAAGCGAATTTCTTCTCCATTTATTGGCCGAGTTGAATAAATTGCGAAGGAATTTTGATATAAGCAGCTGATTCTAGCGGAAAAATATGGAGAACGGTTGTACTGAGTTTGAATATTTGGACGAATTCAGTCCAGAAATTAAACCCAAAAGCAAAAGAAATTGCAAACGTCTAGCAAATTTCAATAACGACGAAATTAAAAGTTTGATAGAGGCCGTAAAGGATCAACCTTGCATTTGGAACCTGCAAACCAAAGAACATTGCAACATAAACGCAATCAATCGTTCCTGGATTGTTGTTTCTCAAGCAGTTGGGAAAACAGGTTGGTAACGAATAGTGATTGTGCTGTGTTTCAGTTATAGTAAATAATTTTTATTTTGTAAGTCGAAGAAAGCAAGATTGCATGGAAATCATTACGGGAAGCGTACTGGTATCACGCAAGAGCTTCAATCAAAAAGAAGAGTGGTAGCTCAGGAGGAAAATCGTTAACGTCCCCTTCTTTTAATGATGACGTTGATGCATGGGAGTTTGCAACGGACTTATCATTTTTAAAAGCGACAGCTTTAAAACGAAGGTAACTAATGTGCTCTTTGTACTGCTGATCGAATTTTCATACATAACTTTTTCAACTTTAAGAACTTTTCAATCCGCTACAATTCAAAGTAATAGTTGCAGTACAAGCGATACATTGTCAAACAAGGAAAACTATAGCTATGTAAGTATGTGGTTCACCCGTATCTAACCTTTTGCTGAGTACCTCTTTCTAAATCTCTGCTTATTTTAGGATCAACCTGCACAAAAGAAGTTCATGCATGAAAAAAATGCGGCTATTTTAAAAATTTTAGAAACCCAAAAGGATCTCCTTGCCTCGCAAACATCAATGGAAATGGTGCATAAACCCTTTTGGGCCTATTTGGATGATCTCACAAAAGACTTTAACCAACACCAAATGCTAGACTTACAACAAAGCATATTGCAAATGGTGTTTGCAAAACTAGCGGAAAACTAAAATCATAAGCATTCTTTTTTGGATGTGAATTTTAAATATGGCTGTTAAATGAAATATGGAAGAGACTAATTTGTTTAATTGATTTTTTTTCTAATGGGGTGTGAATTTTTATCCCACGTTTTCTTTGTTTTTTTCAGTTTTACTTTTGTTTTTACTTCATAAGCATATACTGCCAGGAGTTTGTTAAACTTTAAAATAAATAAAAGAGAAAAATGTATTTTAACTTTTGTTTAATTAATAAGAGTACCTTGAGATGTAAAAAACCGGTGCTACAAATCTATTAAAACTTTATAATATCCCAGATGATTTGTTTTGCCATGTGACAGAGCCAGATGGACTACATAAATACTCTTTCAGCGCATTCCGCAGGCATTTTGCATTTTCGCTCGTGCGGCCACTGGTGTTCTTAAACCTTCCTAAATCTGTACCCAAAACCACATTGTTTTCTTCATTTGCGGTCGGATTTTGCATGTAATTTGAACTATCATTGTTCATCAGAAAATTGTGCAGCAAGCAGCATGCAGTCACAATTTTCTGCGCCCGATCAGGTTTGCAAAACAGTTTTTTTTTGCAGACATAGCCACCTCCATGCTAAAATTCCGAAAGTGTGTTCTATACACATTCTGGCACGACTAAGACGATAATTGAATATTCGCTCTTCATTGGTTAGTGTTTTACCAGCAAATGGTTTCATTATGCGTTTGCACAATGGGAAAGCGTCATCGGCAACAACAAAATATGGAATGTTTGTTCCACCTACGTCCTTGTCTTCCGGAAACTGCAAGCGATCTTGTAGGATAGCACTGCCAAAATCTGAATTTCGGAACACATTTGCATCGCCCTCGCTTCCGTAAGCTCCGACGTCCAGATAAATAAATTTTGAGTCGGCGTCGCAAATTGCCATGATCACAATTGAAAAGAAACCCTACAAAATATTATTTACTTGGCTTTAAGAGAAGACCTTCTTTATAATACATGCCTTGTAGTTAAAGAAAAGACTGCCACTGTTTCGTGGAGCTTTCATTATGACGTGTTTGCCGTCCACCGCTCCAACGCATTTCGGAAACTGAAATTTGAATCTCTTCCTTTAAGATATGGGCTTACATGATACCTTCGCTTTTGCTTGGTAGATGTGTCAGGTAAATCACTGAGCAAACACGAAATCAGCGTGTTGTTCAGATTTATTAAACTTTTTCTGCGATTGAAATATATACATTAGGTTTTTTTTTTACTTAATAGTGACTACTTACATAGTTTCGTAACTCATTTTTAGATTTATCAAGCTGACGAATTGTGATTTGCTTATTAAACTTCAAACAGCTGATATATTTATATTCAAATTTACCGCCTTATTGTATCTGTCAATCTGACATTCCTTCACGGAAATAAAATTTATTCAGCCTCAATTCCGCCGATGAATTCCGTTGCCTTTGTGTACTAGCTTTAAGGCACGATTTCATTGCGAAATCACAAAGTGCATATTTTTCGATGGCAAAGGAAAATATGAAAGAAGGAGAGTTTGTGGTAACTCTAGATTTTGCGGAGAATTACAGTTTTAAGGTCCAAGACGCTATACAATCATACCACTGGTCTAATGATCAAGCAACCGTACATCCCTACGTTATTTACTGCAAACTGGATAATGAAATAGTCAGTGAATGTTTCGTTATTATTTTGGAGTGCAATAAACACGATGCGGTTGCAGTTCATTTGTTCAATGGCAAAATGATTGACTACTTGAAAACGATTTACGGAAGCGTGAATGTTCGGAAAATAAAATTCTTTTCCGACGGATGTGCTAGACAATATAAAAACAAATATAACATCGGACAGTTGGTGAACTACAAATCTGATTTTGGGATTGAAAGCGAGTGGCATTTTTTTGCAACATCACATGGCAAAAGTGCGTGTGATGGAGTAGGCGGTACAGTCAAACGATTGGCAGCCCGCACAAGCTTGCAATGACCGATATATAATCAAATAACAACATCTCAAGCATTGTTCAATTGGGCCGAACACTATTTCGAAAATATTTACTTCGAATTTTGTTCCGAGGAACAGCACAAAAATACAGAGAAGGCTTTGCGTAAGCGCTTCAAAAAAGCAAAGACTATAAAAGGAACTCGATCATATCACTCTTTTGTGCGCGTTGATTCGAAAACTATGGAATGTCGGGAAATTTCCGCATCTATTGACTTTGATGTGCACAATATCGCTTAAAAAAATCTATTTCACCCTGTTAATAAAAAAACAAATAACTGGAAAATAAATTGAATAAGTTTATAATATATTATTTATAAAAAGATATCTGGTGAACTAATCATTTCTCCATTGTTTTTTCAACGCATTTAGGTTCACCATAGTTCAATACATGAACCTAACTTTATTCCGATTTTTTGCAGGCGGAGAACATTATGAAAAATGCATTGTTTATAAAAAATTGTTTATAAGCAATAAAAAAAAAAAATTTCTGTAAGTACAAAAATATATTTTGAAAGTACAATTAATTATCTTTAATTTGACGTAAAAAACATTAAAATCGATTTCACCGTTCGCTAGTTATAAATGTTTGAAAAAAAAGTAGTCTAAAAGTTCAATTGCTTATATCTACTGCAAAAAAAATTTTTTTTACCTATAACTTGGTGAGAAAATTTCTTCCTCAAACAGCTATCGATTAAGTCCAAAACGGTCAAAATCGCAGACCAAATTTTTTTTTTGTGTGCTGATTTCACGTATTCTGACCCAATAACTAAAGAAATATAATTTTTTAGGTGTAAATAAGTAGTAAAAATGGTAAGCCATTTAATTGTAAAAAAAATTTGGTCTTGCTTGGAATTGAAATTTTTGATATGCTTAATTTTATTTATCCGAGGTAAGAATTAATTATCGTGGGTAAATTTCGACCTCAGATTACTTCTGAGCACGAGGCTATAATACGTCTTTCAACTTCTTATATGTTTATAGAAATTTCACCCTTTTCAAATGTCGGTTCTGAGCGAACCAAGAATCATACAATACAAGATTATGCCTTGCGCATTTTTCGAATTTTGCCTTGTTTAAAGAATTTTAGGGAATTTTTTGTAGTTTGTAGGGAATTTTTATTTTTGCTTTTGGCAACATTGCAAAACATGAGCAACACAAATTGCAATTATTTTGTGAAGTTAAAAGAAATGGATAATTCAAGCGACAAAGATCAAGATTTCATTGCAAAGCTGTCGGCTTTGATTTTAAGTGCCGAAGATAAAAGATTCCAGCTTTTTAAATTGCGGAAACTTCAAAACATACGAAGAAGAAATGTTTTGATGTTATTGCAAACTTCTCTCAAATCCAAAAGAAAGAGGAATGTGTGGATGAAGGTAAGAAAGTCCATCTGCACTTTTTACTTTATTAATAAAACGTTGTTTCCTAATAATAGCAAAAAAAACGGCAAGTTTTGGGAACTAAATGTGCCCAAAAATGATAAAAATTTCTTCAAAGAGAGCTTCCGGATGAGCAAGGAATCAATTGAAATACTATGTACAAAAGTGAACGGTATTGCAAAAAAGGACAGCTTTTATAAGAATTGCATCTTTACAAAAACGAGTGGCGATTGCTCTGTACGCGCTAAAATTATCGGCAGAGTATGAAACGGTTGGCAGACTGTTTGGAGTATCTAAAACAATGGTGTATAAAATTTTGAAGGATTTCTGCACAGACGTGTGCAAGACCTTAGCACCTGAATATATACCAAGCCAGTTTCTAACGCCAGAAAAAGTGGAAGAATGCGTGAAGGGGTTTGAACGCATGGGATTTCCCCAATGTCTCGGAGCGATAGGTAAGAGATACAATCATTTTCGTTGTTCAATATACATTTAAGTAAATCTTTTGTGCAGATGGTTGCCACATTGAAGTGAGGCCTGCAGCAGAAGATGCAACAGATTACCATAACTATAAGGGTTGGTACTCCACCATTATTTTTGCTTTGGTTTCTTACAGGTAAAATGTGTGAATGAAATTTAAATATGTTATAATCATTGCCATCTTTTTCTGCAGATATCGCTTCATGTACGTGAACGTCGGGTCTCCGTGGCGTTGCAATGACTCCCAAATTTTTGAAAAGTCATTGTTAAAGAAGGCTCTATACGACAGCCCCATATTGAAGGAGAGATCAAAAGAAATAAGTGGGGTAAACGTTCCTGTGGTGGTGTTGGGCGATTCGGCTTTCCGTTTCTCCGATCTTGTGATGAAGCCATATCCCTTTGATGTCGCAGCAATTGAAAAGGAAAAAATGTTCAGCTACCATCTTTCAAAAGCTCGTCTGCCATTTCAGCAAGAACGTGGGAGTTTTTGCGGTTTCCCCGGAGTTGAGTGATCCTCTCTTCCCACATCTCTAAAAGCAAACATTGCGAAAATTGGTTCCATTCCGTTCTCTCTTTTGTCTAACGAAATAAAGAAAACTCATGCATTAGTTCAGTTATTTCAATTATTTCAACCATATATTTACCTCTTTTTCGCATTTTGACAGTCGCTATAGTTATCTGGAAAAATATTTTGCAAATAATTAGAAAAATATTCAACGCAAAGTATTTCGTCCTTACCTTCCATTTTCGTATTTTGTTTTGATTTTCTTTTGACAGTTAGATATGCATGAAATAACGATACGATAAATTGATTTTTTTTCCTATCGATGAAAGTGTTTATGAGGTGTTTAAGAGATAAACACTCCGTTTTCGCGTTAAACTTTTGTATGGCAAAACACGAGTTAAACACCGCGTTTAGGACCCTAAACGCTTAAACGCGAGTTAAACACCATATGGAAACGCGGTATAAGTCTCCAAAAAAATTTTTGATTGAAGTGGACACCGAACTTTAAACGTGTATTTGCCTCGAAAACTTCGAAAAATCGTAAATGAGGAAGGCTTAGAAATTAATGAACGAAATTTTGTATGAAAAATTTTACACTTTTACGATTTTTCAATCTTTTCACTTTTAAGGGAATATCCTAATTATTTTTAGGAGACTAGCGTAAAAACTAAGAAGGCAGAAATGCCCAACCTGTCGCAGAGTGGTTCCGCTTCAAACATTATTTGGAAAAAAGTAGAAGGAGTAGTCCAATAATAATAGAAGTTGACATACTCTTTTCTAAATCCAATTAAAAAATAAACAAAAAATGGTCCGAATTGGTCGGACCCTAGGGATACCTCCCATAGACCCATAGTTATAGCTTTGCATGGGAGCTGCCAATAAAAGTCAACCGATTTAATCCAAACTCAGTCAAAATTTTGGATATGATGAAATATGGAGGGGTGCCAATAATTTCTGAAATCGGTCAGACCCTAGGGGTAGTTCGCTTGGGCCGATGTAAAGTACGGAAGAAATTTTTTATCTATAGCTCGGCATCTCAACATGCAATTTTTCATGGCATGCCATCTGTCAAAGTATAGAGATTGCCAATGGAGACCGCAAGATGCCAATTTATGTCTTGCAATATTGCTTGCCATGAAGTTGGCAATGAGCGCCATTTTGCTTTTTTTTAAAGCTGAAAATCATTATACGGAAAATATCAAAGTGTGAAGAAGTAAAAAAATTGGAGTGGCGTGCATCGGACATTATAAAGTTAATTAATTTATACATGCAGTTTGAGTGTTTGTGGGACTATAAAAGTGCAACATATAAACGCACTGACTTTAAAAATAATGGATGGCAACAAATAGCCAAAGAAATGAAACGCGTGATTCAAGAAAAAAAATAAAAAAAAATTAAACATTTTCGCACGGCTTACGTTGCCGAAAAAAAAAATTGATGCAAGTAAAAATCCGGAGCTTCGGCGACCTCTATGTACGAGCCACATCTATTTTATTACCAGAAAATGAGCTTCCTCGATTCGGTTGTGGTTATGCGAAGGACCGCAAGCAATCTAAATGCGGTATGTTTAATTAAATGCATTTCCGATATTTTGTTTTTTAAAAATTCGTTCTTTACAGGAGAGTGTAGAGTTTGCATCCGAAGCAATTAGTTTGGATTTGACTTTACTTGAGGACTCTGAGTGGGTTTGCGGACAACTTTCAACGCCATTACCACCACCATCGCCAATCCACAATAGATCAACACCGATAGCAGTAACACCATTACCGTCACCATCGCCAGTTTCGTCCTTGGCCTCATCATCGTCGTCAGATTTCAAGCAAACAAAATAGGAAATCTCGCAGAGATGCAAAATTTAACAGCGCAGTGGATGCCATAATTGCCTCTGCAACGGCCAATGAACCGGAAGATGTATTCACATCATTTGCAAAAACCATTTCGTTGCAGTTACGGGAGTTGCCATTGTTCTTGCAGAATTGGAAGGAACTCAACTTCCTGTTGCCCAGCCGCAAGACATTTTACAAACTGCATTATATGATGCCAATATATTTTAATTCGTAAATTCTTTGTTTTTAAACTAAGAATGGATAGCTCTTACTTTTTTTATTTATTTTTTGTAGACTAAGAATGAAGTACCATTTATCTTTTTTGGACTAAGAATGACTTCCAACCTGCTCTGATTTTTTTTACAAATAATAAACAAATAATGATTACTTTTTAAAAATTTTAAATTTTATTTATTTAAGTAGGTACAGCAGTTTGTTTTTTATTTTATCCCATTGAAATGGAACGTCTCCCTCAGTGACGCAGTATTTTCGCGTATTTTCTCTCATCTGAACGGCGTACCTGTATGATCCAAGCTCTTGCACTGAAAGTGATAAAATCGTTTCTGGAAAGCTGTGCGCAAATGCTTCCTGTGAAGGCATTTGTGGCTCTACAAGTGGGCGTGTAAAATAGTTGTGGAACACGCAGCAGGCTTTCACAAGTGTATCACATGTTGTAAGTGATAAACAAGTCTTCCAAACGCCATCTCTACGCTCTGCTAAGCCGGTTAAGTAAATGCCTCTTGAGCCACGCTGAGATTTGAATTTCTGTTGAAAACTTTCATCAGATTACGATTTAGGCCGAATATGTCATCCCCGATAAAGAAGTAAGGAGTTTTTATATTTTCCCTGGTAAAGGTTCGTCCGCTGGCCTCATAAAGGCTGCTATTTTTATAGACAACGACGTCAGATGTTCGTCCGTTGCCACCCACATCGATGTAGATAAAGCAGCTGTGTGCATCAACAACGCCAAGTAAAACAATGCTGAAGAACCCCTTATACATAGTTATAAAAATCTGATCCAGAGTGAGGTGGCGATTTGATTCTAATATCTTTTCCATCAATTGCTTCTAGCGTATGAGGAAATTGCCAAATTTTTTTTAAATCACTTGAAATGCCCAGCCATCCACTTTTACTAGTTGGAGTATGTCAAATAAAAATATATCATTAAATTATTAAATTTAACACGACCTCTTTGCTGTTACCTTCAGATATTGGTCTTTCAACATTTCAATTATTGCTTCCTGTTGGCAACCCTGTCAATCCTATGCCATGTTCATATTTGTCATCATCAGCAGCTGTCATCTTCATTTGAGTGTTCGCCCGAGTTCAGTTGAGTTTTGAACGCCAGCGAGAACAGACAAACACCAAAATTGAAACGCAACACAGTACAGCGAACAACACGTCAAATTTCAAAGTTTGTTTTCAGATAATTAAGTCGCATTTTGTCATTTTCAAATTTAAAAAATATATTACAACTCAAAACATTAGTAAACGTTCATAACTTTAAAAATAACTGTTGTCGAATCTTTATTTTCGCCAAAAACCACATTGTTTAACGTGCTGTATTTCATAATTGATTGAAATTCTGAAATTTAATTAAACGCCGCCGGATTTCAAAACGAATTGAAATTTGAAAAAATTTACTTGCCGCCGCTGAATTTCGGAATTCTTTTCTGTGGAAATACAAGTTTTCATCTTGTCGAGAGAAATTAAATTCTGTTAAACGCCGTGAACACAATTATTCGCTGACATAGTGCCGAAAACACGAAGCCAGAAGAAGGAAAAGCGCGATAGCATCGTGACTGATGGGAATCAGAGGAGTGATTCCACTGAGGACGTCAATGACATTGAGGTCCATGCGCTGGATACAAGTGGATTCCAAACGCCGCCGGAACCATCTCAAATCGCTACTCAGATGGCTGCAATATGGAGATCATTCGAAGAGATGAGAGCTGAAACTCAAAGAAATTATGAAGCTATGCGACGGGACAACATCAAAGAATTACAAGGTATGCATGAGAATAATAAGTTGGCATTGACGGAGCTACGCACACAAATGGAACGAATGATGCAAACACGACCCTGTCAGTCGATTCCCGCCTGGCGCCGAAAATAATGAGCCTGTCAAAACGAATTCGCCCAATGATTCTAATATCGGCGATAAAAATATAAAAAAAAAAATTATCGAATGTTAATGGTCATTCGATTGCTATCGATAAAACTTCAACATGCCAAGAATCAGCTGGGCTTAATTTTGGTAATGTAAATAAAAATCAGCCTACTGGATTGATGCAATTGGAAGAAAGCAAAATAAAACTGTATCCGCCTCCATCATTTAGTGGTAAGCCTGAAGATTGGCCAGCATTTAACGCCAATTTTACTGATTCAACAGATGAATTTAATTACAATGATCGGCAGAATATCTTGCGTTTGCAAAAGGCATAGCGGGAGCTGCCCGTTAATGTGTTTCGTCGCTGCTAATATTCCCACAAGATGTGCCAGCAGCGATGGCGGAATTGGAATTCAACTATGGACGACCGGAGTTATTAATAAGGTCGCAGTTGGAAAGTATTCAACAAATTCCAACAATTTCTGAGCATCGATTGGATGGAATTTTGCACTTGTCGATTCGTGCACGTAATATGGTTGCGTTGTTGAGGTCTACTAAAGCGGAACATCATATAAACAATTCAACCGTGTTAGAGCAACTGGTCAGTAAGCTGCCCGCCTCCAAGCAGTTTGAATGGGCAAACAATGTACTTTCACTTGATGGTCACCCGAATCTGGAAGACTTTACCAACTGGGTGAGCTTTACTGCAAAAATAGTAAGTTTACTGCCTTCAACGTTTGTTGCCAAAAGTGAGTCTAGGCCGCGCTCACAATCGAATCAACCTGTGCAACAAAACAGAGTTTTGCATGCCGCTGAGGCCGGCAGTGAGCAGCCAAAATTAAATTGTGTCTTTTGCAATCAGAATCATCGCACGGCTGATTGTAGGCCGCTAAAGACAATGGAATGCGATAAAATATGGGAAGTCGCGAAATCCCATAGCCTATGTTTCGGATGCTTGAAAAAAGGGCATAGCCTTTTAAATTGCAAGTATAAAAAAAATGTGCAACAAATGGATGTAAAAATTTGCATCATCCTGCTCTACATAAGCCGACTGTCAGAAATAATGAACTTACCAGTGCCAAGGATGCTACCAAACACGTTTTTAGTTTCCAAAATGACCAATCAAGGGAACTCTTTAAGATTGTTGCAGTTACACTGTCTGGACCGAAAGGCAGCATACTGGCATATGCAATGTTGGATGATGGTTCGTCCGTTTCTTTGATGGAAGCTGACGTAGCCATTCATTTGAGCCGTAAGGGGCAAGACGCACCCCTAACTTTACAATGACACAACCAAAAACCACCAGTGAGCCTTCGAAAAGAGTTTCTGTTCACATTAAAGGTCAGCAATGTGATGCTGAAAAATGTGTTATTAAAGACGTCCCTACTGTACGTAACTTGGACTTACCAAGTCAATCATTTTGCCGAGAAAACTATTAAAATTTGCGCGCGTTGCCTATAATGAATTATACGAACGCTAAGCCTAACATTTTGATTGGTCTTGACAATTGTATGGGCGTCGCAAAGGATATGGTTTAATCCGGTCCTGATGAGCCTCTAGCTGCCATGACAAAGCTTGGTTGGGCAGCATATGGGCCAACTGACCCCAATTCTGACATAACGCCGAGAGTACTTCACGTTCGAGAAGCACATAATCTCGATAAACTGCACAAATAAGTAGAGGATTACTTTTCTATTGAGAGCTTTGGCGTTCGAAGTTCAGATATCGTGCTTGAGTCAAAAGACAACAAGCGAGCCCGCCAGATTTTAAAGGCGACCACAAAACTCTCTGGCGAACGGAATGAATCTGAACTTTTGTGGCGCGAAGAAAATGTTAACTTCCCTGACAGCTATGACATGGCAAAAAAACGCCTGCTGGGTGTTGAACAAAAAATGTCACGCGATGAAAAGTATGCCAAAGCGTACAGTGACGAAATAGAAAAATATGTGACAAAAGGATACGCCCGCTTAATGGAGCTAAAAACAGCAAACCTGCACGGACCCAAGACCTGGTATTTGCCACATTTTGGAGTGATAAACCCAAACAAACCGAACAAGTTACGATTCGTGTTTAATGCTGCTGCGGTTTCTTAAAAAACATTACAAAATTCGAAATTGTTGAAGGGTCCGGAGCATGCTCAATCGCTAATTGATATTTTGTACAAATTTCGAATTGGAAAAATCGCTGTGGCCGGTGATATTCAAGAAATGTTCTGCCAAGTGCGCATCAATGAAAGCGACCAAGATGCGTAACGATTTCTGTGGCGTGGTGGCGACGCGAGTGGTCCGATTCGTGTATACATCATGCAGTCAATGATATTCGGCGCTACGTGCTCACCGTGTTGTGCGGAATATGTAAAAAATGTTAACGCCGCTAAGCATATGAAGTTGATGCCCTCAGGAGCGGACGCTATCATCAACAAGTCATACGTAGATAGGGTTGCCAGACGTACTGTTTTTGGCAGTAAACGTACTGCCTTTTGAAGCCGTGTACTGCATTGTACTCCCAAAAAAAATAATCTCAAAATGTACTGCTTTCTCATTTTCGTACTTCTTTGTACTGCTTTTTAAAATCGATAGGGAATTAAAAATAGGGGAGAAATAGTTTCACTTCGCCTTGCCCGTTTTGCCAAACTCGAAAATTGCCAATGAAAAATTGCTGTGTGTAAATCGGTCCTAGGTTAACTTTTGATTGATTAAAAATATCGATTTAGATTTCGATGTTTTGAGTTAAACATCGACTATATTCGGGCATCTCTAGCTTTTTCCAAATAAAGTGTCTTGCGGTTGGGAAAAACGCATACATAGTTGGAAGTGGAAATCTAAAACACCATTTTGAGCAAACTGTCGCCTGTTAAGAATGGGAATTTTATGAAGCTGCAATTCGGAGTTTAGTTTGAGACACACGTATGTAAAAAAAATTTTTTTAACCGTCAGTGAAACGCGGAAAACAATTCAAAAAATGAAAACTTAACCTAAAAGAAACAAAATTTGGTCTCATCAATGTGAAAATTAATATAATATTAAAAAACTTATTTTCCATATTTTTTCTATTGGCGCGATAGGAATGGAGAGAAGGAAAAATAAATGTAAGGACCAATGGTTGGCCCAATTTGACTGGGTTCGGAGAACTAGCAACGAAACCGAAGCAAGGTATGTGATTTAGACTTTTCGTGTGCGTTTTAATATAACTGGCCGGGCTTCTAACCGGCCCTTACCAGGGCTTGGGTTTTATTAAACGAGTTACCTGCGCATGCAGTCCCGACTGAGCATAGTCGATTTCCACTCGTCGACGAATATCCTAGAAATGTGTAGTAATTTTATAATAAGCATTATAAATGTTTCGGAGATAAATTTCTTAGTAATATCGAACTTGTTTTTTTGTTTTTTGTTTGTTTTGTTTGTTTTAGATGTGTTGTGTGCACTTGCAATTTCACAGTTGGATATGGCGGCATAACAGCTATATACAGGCATTTAAAAAGTGCCAAGCATATAAGCAACATGGAAACATTCCATCGCCAAAAATTGGTGTCAACATTTCTAAAAAAATAAAGTTCCAACAAAAAGTACAGTACTTCCCGCTTAATTGACACACCAAAATTGCTCGACTTTTTATGCAACTAAGCGGGGATATCAAATAATCGAGTATTCGGATAATTGCAATATAATTTCAAATAAGCGAATATATGGTTAAATGACCGTATATTGCATTTAATAGAATTTAAGTACAACTTAAAATGTACATATTTGTTTACATATTTATATATTTTTCTTTGTAGGAATTATCTAACAGTCTTCCCGAGAGAAGAAGTGTGTAATCTTAGACTGGACCCGATTTTTATCAATTGTTTTCAAGACGTCTGTTTCCATTTTTTCAAATTCAATAGAATATATGTCGACAGGTAGGAAAAAGTCTCTTAAAACATTAATTGCCTTGACTGCTTCGTTTGCATCTGGGACTTATTGCACTCAATCGTAATTAGATATCGAAATTTTTCATAGTTGCCAGATAAGCGAGTTTTTTTCCGTACTCTTATAATTGGTAGTTTTTAAAAACCGTGGCAATTAAGAGAGTTTGGCAAATAAGCGTGTGATAAATAAACGGGGAAATTAATGTTACGTTATATGGGGAAAACTCATTGCAAAAATTTTATTGCAATTATAAGGGTTTTGAAATTAAGCGAGTTGCAATTAAGCGGGAAGTCTATATCACGAAATCCACTGTTACAGCGTGCGAATTACGTTGTTTAACTCTTAAGAGTGGAGTTTTAAATAATATTTTATTTAAACGAAAATTTAGAAAATAAAACAAGTTACGAACTTAGGTTCACAAGGTGTTTATTGAATTAAATGTGTCTTAAGACTAACTTTTTAGGTTCTTAGTCGCTGCTTAAATAATAATGTAGGTAGTTTTAAATCTGAAGAATCTTAACATATTTGTCCTTGAGAAGTGTAGTTTAAATTTCAGTTTAATAGTTTTATTACGGTATCTTATTTTGAGAAGGGTAATTTAAATTTCAGTTTTAAAGTTTTTATTACGGTATCTTATTTTGAGAAGGGTAGTTTAAATTTCAGTTTTAAAGTTTTATTGCGGTACCTCAATTTGGATTTTCCAGTTTTGTAGTATTTTAATGAGGTTACCTAGATTTCTATTTTATTGCGGCACAAATAGCTAGACGCTTTAGTTATGTCTGCGTAATTATATCTATTTATGTCGTAGGGACGTAACTTGCGTGCTAAGAAAAAAAATTTTCCGAAAATTGATTTGCAACTATTATTAATTAATTTTACCCTCTTCTTAAAACGTGTAAAGAGTTTTTTAATCCATTTGTAAATTTCGACGATAATAAGCAACATGTCCGTTACGCACGCGTTACAAAATTTTTCCTTTAGAAATTTTATGTCAGCTTCTATTTGAAATTTCTGCGAATTGAGATTATCCTAGATTTTTGACCTATGCGGTTGACTTTTTCGTGGATTTCGTGATATTATATATTTGTTATTTTTTAAGTATATTTTTTTTGAATAGATCAAAGCGTGAAACATAAAAAAAGCTGGAACCTCGCTTTGAAAACAAAAGAACATGGAAGTATAGACATACAGGCCATGGATGGCACTAGGGAGCTAATTGATAGCTCCACAGCCACATTGAAAAATTTTGTGTTGTCTTTGCACACCAAAATTTCTTGCGATTTAGAAACAGAAACACCCAGCGCAAATTTAAAGGAGCGTGTACTGCTCCAAGATTACGCATTAATTCAATACGAAATTTTATTAAAGGCGAAAGAAATTGTGAAAGAAGTGAAGCAGGTTCGAAATCTATACGAGCATTGTTACTGTTATTGTAATGAGGTAAGATTCGAAACACGTATGCAAACATGTACGGCGTGATGAAAAGAATGCCCGTGTGTACATATGAATATTAGCATACATGTACGTAGGTTTTGCAAATGGCTTGATATTTTGAACAAAACGAATGATGTTTGTGTAAATGTACGTCAATGTGTACGCATCGGATTTTTAATTAACATACTTGTATGCCATACATGTTTGCATCTAGTTCGTATCATGTAGGACCTATATGGTTCGTATCTTGCATTAGAACGAAGTTATTTATTTATATATTTATTGTTTTTTAATTTTTGTTTTAAAGCCAGGTCACGGGGAAATGGTACATTGCGATAACGACATGTGCGACCTGGGGTGGTATCACTTCGATTGTGTTAACATCAAAGACGGAGATGGGGACTGGCTGTGTCCCGTCTGCTTTGCGAAGTTCGTCAAGGCAGAAAAATTTAAAGAACTAATACGTTAACGGGGTACCGGGTGCATTGTCACAGCTCTACATTCTTTTACGCGTGTATCGCAAATGAAGTTAAACTAATAATATAATTAAATATAATATAATTATATATATATATTAGGGCGGGTCGATTTATTTTTCGACAATTTCCCTATGATTTCCGTTTTCTATGGGTTATTTCAAGAAAATTTGCCCAAGGAACCATACCTCTATCGTTAAAATCGAGTCCCCTGATTTTTGATTGAAGATTTTATTCCCAAATTGACGTTTGTTTGAAATTTTACCTACACGTTCACATCCATAACTCAAAAACTATCGATCAGATCTAGGCGCTAATCGCCACTAGGCGCGTTGGGAAAGGTGAGCTCATTCTGATCAATTTACAACCAAAAATCTCCAACATTGGTCCAACGGTTCAAAAGTTACGGGCATTTTTGTCAAAATTTTGGACTATTTTTCCATCTTTTTCATGATTTCGTCCAAGAATAATTACTTTCATGGCCATATTTTAGGCTCAATCCACTATTTCATTAAATTTACAATTCAAAACGAAGAGTTTAAGCCCAAATTTATCGAATTCGGTTGATTATTTGATTTTTTTTTTTTTTTTTTTTTTTCTACAAAAAATTCAAATTAAGAGATATTAAAGTATTTATCAAACTATAATCAAAAAAAAAAACAATTTTTGAGTTTATGGATGTGAACGTGTAGGTAAAATTTCAAACAAACGTCAATTTGGGAATAAAATCTTCAATCAAAAAATCAGGGGACTCGATTTTAACGATAGAGGTATGGTTTCCTTGGGCAAATTTTCTTGAAATAACCCATAGAAAACGGAAAATCATAGGGAAATTGTCGAATTTTTTCACTTCCTACAAATCGAAACCGGGCTAATATATATATATATATATATATAAATATGTATATTATATATAATTATATATATATAAATATGTATATATATATATATAAGTAACAAAACCTTTTTTGTTATTAATAAATTCGTTTTTATTGAACAATAATAAGGTTTTTATTTACAAGTTTTTTTGTTTAAAGAAAACTTAATAATAATTTTTATAAAAATATTTCTAAGCTTATCAATTTATTTTCTTTCATTTTTCATTCCCAATGTCACTTTGATCAATTTGACAAAGTGAAAGAAAATAAATTAGAAAAAAGAAAATGTGTGTTGCTATGTTACTCCTCCCACCCCAAAATAGTGCAATGTCCTCATTGCGTATCTGGTGAGTTTAGGACATTCTTACTTTAAAGTGTGCAGTGTTACAATAGATATTTACAATTCATTGATAGAATAATTATTTTTCTTTTTCCTTTTAAAATGATTCTTATATTTTCGTACATTTCTGGTTTTAAACTTTACTACAAAGTGTTCCTTATCATCTTCTGCTTTGACCAATTTTACTTCTTTAAAGGGATTTTGATTTTTATTGAGACGTTTTCTGACGTTTTCTGCATTTACGTAATTTGTATCAATCTGATTTTCGTTTCGTGCTTTATTTGAATTACGTATTCGATTTTCTTTAATCAATTGTGGATTAAATTTCGGTGGTAATTGATTAAAAAAAATATTGTATCGCCTGTTGTGGAATGTACTATATTGTGGTTATAAGTGAACAATGTTTGCTCAATTTGAAAATATTGAAGTTCTTTGTAATTTTTCATTGAGAGTTTTGTGTAAACGCTCTATATCTGATATTCCAGTTTTTCCTGTTGTAACTTCGATTTTTATGTCTAATTGGGTACACCAATCTTTTATGTTAACGTTGTTAATACCTTGATCTTGATCTATCTTTAAGATTTTTGGTGGGCCCATTGTATTAAAAATTTTGAGTAATGCTTTTTTTGTTTCTAACCAATTTAATGCATTTACTTTTTCTACAGTAGCGAATTTAGAATAAATATCAATACATGTCAAAAAATAAGATTTTTCCCATTCCCAAAAATCAATGACAAATTTTTCTCTTCTTTCATAAACGGGAGGGGTGATTTTGAAAGGGATTTTGTGCGTAATGTGATCATATTTGCAACGATTACACAATTCACATTCGTTAATGATCTTGGTGATTTCTTTTAAATAATTAGGATAGTAATATTTTTTTTTTAAACAGCTCGCTACTTTTTCTATGCCTTGGTGCAATCCTTCTAGATGGGTTTCGATCACTTTTGTTTTAAAATCAGGGTAATTAAAGATATTTTGAAGTTCGATAGTAGCTCGTAGTATTTTATTTCGTCTATTGTTAACTAACGTTTTGTAAATATTCTGAAATTCTAAAAAATCTTTATTATTTGGCATGAAGATCGTTACTTGATGGTTTAGGAGATATGATTTAATTATTTCTTTTATCTTTTCTTTTGTAAGTTCTGTATAATATATTGTAGTTATGTTGTTTTTAAAAATTTTTTCAGTATGGACGCTGTCTTGGGTACTCTTAATTAATTTCAACTGATTTTTATAAATATTGAGAGGTCTCTCAGAGATTGGAATAAAATTTTCGTTGTCTTCATCTGCTGAGTGAATAGTAGCAACATTTGAAATTGCCTCACCCAAGTTGCATTTTTGAACGCAGTTTCGTGATAAAGCGTCAGCTACATGATTTTCTTTGCCTGGAATATATTTTATATCGAAATCAAATTCATTTAATCGTAGTTTCCATCTCTGTAATTTGGAGTTGGGTTCTTTTAAATTATGAAGCCATTGAAGTGGTCGATGATCGCTATTGATAATGAATTTCCTACCATATAAATAAGGTCTAAAATATTTTGTAGCCCAAACTAAAGCGAGTAGTTCTTTTTCTGTTGTAGAGTAATGTAATTCATGTTCGTTAAGTGTGCGACTGGCAAAGCAGATGGGACGTCCTTGTTGGCTTAGGACTGCCCCAAGTGCTACATTAGAAGCATCTGTTGTTAAAGTAAATAGTTTTTCATAGTCTGGATAGGCTAATATAGGATCTTTGGTTATTAAAAGCTTTATGGTGTCTACTGCGTTTTTTATATTCGTCATTAGATATATCAATTTTTATTGCCTTTTTTAAGACAATATGTTAGTGGTTTTGTTATTTTTGAAACGTTTTTTATGAATTTCCTATAAAATCCGGCTAAACCAAGGAACTGTTTTATCTCTTTTTCTGTTTTAGGAATTGGATATTTTAAGATAGCTTCAACTTTATTAGGGTTAGGTTTTATTCCTTTTGGAGTAATGATGTGTCCTAGAAATTCAGTTTCTTTTTTTAGGAATTCGCTTTTACTTATTTGAATTTTAAGATTAGCTTTGCTAAGTCTGTTAAATACTCTTTCAAGGGATTCAATATGTTCCTGCAAAGAAGTACTAAAAACGATTATATCGTCTAAATATACAAGGCAGTCTTTTCCAACAAGTCCATCCAAGATCGTATTCATCAACCGTTGGAAAGTGGATGGGGCGTTTTTGAGACCAAATGGCATCCTCAAAAACTCATAATGTCCATTTTGTGTGGAAAAAGCTGTCTTTATTCTATCCTTTGGGTCTGTTTCTATTTGATGGAAGCCTTGCGCTAGATCGATGTTACTGAAGTATATACACCGACCAAGCTTATCAAGAATTTCATCTATAATTGGAATAGGAAATTTGTCGTTTATAGTAATATCGTTTAACTTACGATAGTCTACAACAATTCGCCATTTTTGGGTTCCTGAGGAATCCAATTTCTTGGGAACGACCCATATAGGAGCAGAGTATGGTGATGTACTATGGCAAATTATACCTTGATCTAACATTGATTTAATTTGTTTGTTAACTTCGGCTTTATGGACTTCGGGGTATCTGTATGATTTGACATATATAGGATCCTCATGAATAGTTTTTATCTGGTGTTTTATACTATTTGTAAATGTTAAGGTATCCCCTTCTTTATAGAATATATTTCTGTATTTAGATAATAATTTCTTAATTTGAGATGATTCTTCTTTATTTAAATGATCTAGTTTAAATTTGGTTTCCTCAATACTACTTACTAAATTTAATTTTTTTTGTATTGGGTGATTTTTTTAAATTATTCAAAAATTTGTATTTAATACCATTTAAAATTATATTTTCATCTTTTATATCTATTTTAGCGCCAAGTAGCTTGAGTATATCGCATCCTAGTAACCCATCATGTGTTTTTGAAAAGTCATGAACGTAAAACTTGAGTGTGCGTTTTGAATTGTAGCTAAAAATTTCTATTACATCTTGTAATATAATCTCTCCTGTTATTGTTGATAATTTAATTGGTCTTGTATGGGAACTTTCTTTTTTTAGTATGTTGGGTCTAATAAGACTCACTGATGACCCTGTATCTACTAGAAATTTTACTGGTTGGTTGGCAATCTTTAATTCAATTTCAGGTAAGGTTCCGAGGCAACTAAGTGAAAATTTTCAGTATCTTGGTCCATTGGTTCTGGGGGTCCGAAACGTCTTATCCGAGATTGATTTGAATTATGCCTTTGAAAGTTTAGTGGTGGTTGAGGTAATGAATGTTGTGGGTAATTGTAATTTTGGGTAGTCCTGAATTAGGAAAATGTTTTGTGGTGTATAAGATGGTCGTAAATTATTTTGAAATGTCATTTGATTCTTTCTATAGTTGTTCCTCTTTAATGGTTTTGCGTCATATACGTCATTTTCTTTCAAAATTTTTATTGCGGAGTTAATATCCGTTGCTAGGTTAGCATTAATCAAACAGTAAGATGGTAAGGTAATTCTCTTTTAAGTGTTCTAATACTAATTTGTTGTAATTCGTTACTTAAAAAATGACTGTGTAGATAAATCGGCTTTGCTTAATTTTATGTTATCCTTAATTTTGCAAATTTCGGTGTTAATTTCTTCGCAGAGTGTTTTTACGTTACCTTTAAATTTTATGTTGTTGATTGACAGAATAAGAGTTGTAATTGGTGTATGGTCAGCAAATTCATCAATTAACAGTCCTTTGAGTGTTGGCCAATCTTTCGGTTGTTCTTTCCTTATAACGTCTAGGGCTGCGTCGCGAAGAGTACTTGTTATACATTGAAAATAAAATGGTTTTTCCTCGTTAGCGAGTGAAGTGAAATCAGGGAACTATGGTGTCTATGTTGTCGATAAATAAAGCCAGATAGTTTCTATTGCCATTGAATGGTAAAATCAGTTTGATAGTTTGCAAAAACATTTCTCTTTTCTCCTTGGCCAGCATGGTATCGGTGTTTATTTCCAGGATTTTCAATTTCTGACAAATAACGTCCAGTTGATCACTGTTTCATAATATTCGAAACGATCCACTTTGCACCAGCTTTATTTGGAAGAATTTCGGAGTAAACGTTTGAAGTTGTTGCAGGATTTTAATTCCTCTTATAAGTCGCAATACGCAGAAATCCTTTTGTTAGACTCCTGGAATCACAACTCTTGAATCCGATTCAAAAGATATCTTTGTCCTTGTTTGAATGTAGGCTCGTTTAAAGGATAATGTTCTTTTATCCTGAAGGACCGACTGCGCCAGTAACAAAACCTTTTTTGTTATTAATAAATTCGTTTTTATTGAACAATAATAAGGTTTTTATTTACAAGTTTTTTTGTTTAAAGAAAACTTAATAATAATTTTTATAAAAATATTTCTAAGCTTATCAATTTATTTTCTTTCATTTTTCATTCCCAATGTCACTTTGATCAATTTGACAAAGTGAAAGAAAATAAATTAGAAAAAAGAAAATGTGTGTTGCTATGTTACTTATAATTTGTTCGGCATTGTCGCCATTTTGTGAAATACGCTGTTCATTATATTCTTCATTACATTTCTGATTTCCGCTTCAATGGAAAAGCACACATGCACTGTGTGTAATGCGCAGTTTAAATTTAATTACATGTTGATAAATCATCAATTGCTACACAAAGGTATATTATTATTATTATATTATTATATTATATTATTATTTATATATACCATAATGAACTTCGTTCTTCTTATTATCTATGACACAACTAGACTTGTTAGACTATTTTTTTATTCTAAAGTTGTTGAAATATGTTTTTATGTAAATTCCTAAAGTTGTTGAAATATGTTTTTATGTAAATAGATCCCCAAAAATTCCGATGCGGTCCATGCAACCATGTATTTAAAGACAAATACAAATATGCGAGGCATTTAAAAACATTGATGCATCGGAATAGAGCGGATTGGACACCAGAACCCACACCAGCACCACCACCAAGAACCTCCCAAGAACCCAACTCGTCGCCAGAACCACCACAAACTCCGACAACTACACCCGCATGGACGTCAGCAACACCACAAACTCCGACAACTAGACCCGAATGGACGCCAGAACCACCAAAAACTCCGACAACTACACTCGAATGGACGTCAGCAACACCACAAACTTCGACGTGTTCCTTCAGATTTAAATAAAAAATTAAAGCAATGGTTTTTAAAATATAGGTCTAAAAGAGAATGCGCAGTGGAATTGGCAAAAATTCTAAGGGAAGAAAACTTAATTTTAAAACCCTTTTACAAGTTTAATCCTACTAAAAAACCTGAAATTTCCAGTCTCGCTGGCGGGCTTTATTTACATATTGGTTTAATTTACGAACTGAAACGTCGACTTCGTGTTGCTCCTCTTTAGTCACTCCATTGTCGTCATGTAAGACTGTAGGTCTAACTGTCGACGTCGAAAAGCCTCTGCCGCGATGGGGATATACACCATTAGGCAGGCATAGGAAATTCAACAAATTGGGGATATTCACAGTGTTGCCGTTTTGGTAGAATTCTACCAATTTTGGTAAAAATTTATAAATAATTTTAATTTTGGTAGATTGGTAGTTTTGCGTGAGACTTGGTAGATTTGCATCATTTCCTCTTCATCGAATTGAAATAATTTGGAAACTTCGAAGATAAACACAACGGAAAAGGTGGCAAATCTCTTGACTTTTGGGTGGAAAAGCGACATTTATTTTATATATCGCACACTAATCACTAAATCGGCACAACTCACAATTTTGAATTTCTCGGGCAAACAGCCTATAACTCTCGACGCCTGTAAAAATCAATTTCTTTTCTTTATTTTGTATTATTCTTAATTAACTGCTAGAATCAATAAATATCAATATGAATTTTTTCAAGTGCATCTTCTCCTGCAGTAAAATGTTGGCGAACATGAAATAATTGATTGAAAAAATTTTGAATTGTGCGGGTTTAGTGATTAGTGTGCGATATGTGTTTCGGTCGCTCAGAAGTTAATGCGTACCATGAATGAATGAGATGACAATTTCATACTTTGCTTCAAATTAAGTAAGTTTTCCCAGCTAGCTTTTATCAAAACAAAACAGAGAAATAAATTAGCATTTCCAGCCCTAAACAATGTTATGCTGGCAGCAGAATTGCTGCATTCAAAGTCAAGTGATAGAAGCGTTTGGTCTCTAAAAATTTATTTTAGTTTTTAAGTTCTTTTAGTTTTAAGAATTTTGTTATGTTTGTGGAATGAATTCTATGTTTTTGATATTTTTTTGTTTAATAAAAACGGAAAAAAGAACCATTTACTTCAAACAACTGTTTTGGTAGAATTTTGGTAGATTTTGTTGACAAGATTTGGTAAAAAATTTCTTGGGGCTGCGGCAACGCTGGATATTCACCAAAAAGCTACCAACAAAAACCTTAGGCAGGAATAGGAAATTCAACAAATTCGAGAAATTCACCAGAAAGCTACCAACAACAATACGGGTAGACGCAAAGTGGCACTATGATGCCACTTGCAAGAAATTTATCAAAGAAACACGGCGTCAGCTCGGTTTTTTATATTGCTTGAAAAGTTCATAATTGCAACTTTAATAAATGTATTACGATATGTTTTTGCTTAATGTGCACGAATGTTTTCATTTTGTTATAAATTTACATACATTTTTGACTGCGACTACGAATTTGATTGTATATAGAATTAAGTATTTTTGCTGAAAAAGTGTGATCAAAAAGTTATGTGGACGGGGTAGGACAAAAAAAAACCATTTCTATTTCTCCTTAATATTGAGTTTCCTTGATTATTTTTATGTTTTCCAAGCTTTTCATGGCATTTTATGAGTTTGGTAGATATTTTATATGTAATGTACTCGAAAATCTCCCAAAATTAAAATTAAAAGTGGCAATGCATTTCACCACAGCAGAGCTAAAGCCTTCGCTGCCATAGCGTGCTTCTCTTTTCCTCATGCTATATGCATATGTTGAAGCAGCGTAGCTCTAACACATTGCAGGGATTAGGAAGAAGAAGAGTTAGACCTACAGTCCAGTGTTCGGACTACGGAAATCCCATTTCGTAGTAGAAGACCGAAAAAATCGGAGTAGAATGAATTTTTGGGTAGCAAATATTGGAATTTCTCATTTTCGAACAAAAAAAAAAAAAAAAAAAACGTCTACAATTTATTTGAAGCAAACATTTATAACTTACATTTACATATTACTTATATTTTTTGTTTCCATCAGTCAAGATTTAGATACAGAGACATCTATATGGAAAACAACAATTTCTTTGCGAACGAGGTAACACAAAAAACTCGTTCTATTACGTCTAAATCGTGACATAGACAAAACTATTTTGAGTTTGGTGAAGTGAAAAATCGGAGTAGATTTGAGTATAGGGTAGTGGCGGAGTAGATTTCAAAAATTTTAAAAAAACGGAGTAGATCTACTCCGATCGGAGTATAGTCCGAACCCTGGTCGTGACTGCTTTCGCAATGCTTAAAAAGTTCTAAGATGAATACATATCTTATATGTCCTATTTTATAAAACAAATGAGAATTATACGGAACGAAAATAAATGTAATTAAACATTTTTCCTTTGAATCAAGCAAAAATTTTGTTGACTCAACAATTTTTCTTTTGAAATTTTCGTTCTGCTCGAAAATCAAAAGGACTGTGAATAACAATGCGCCCTTTTAAAAAAATCATGGTTACGTTCGCTCAGTGTGAATTGGAAAGCCACTGGATTCAGACAATTTCTTTTATATACTGGAATTGTAGCTTTAAAAGATGAATTAAGTGATGACCAATATTATGAGTTCCTATTGCTGCATTGCTCCTACCGTATGCTTTGTTTCCCCAAATTGCGGGGTCCGAATATGGAAAATTCTCAGCAGATGTTAAATCTGTTTGTTAAAAATTTTCCAGTAATATTTGGGCAAAATAGTGTTTTCTATAATGCTCATGGCTTGCTGCACATTAAAGAAACGGTTGAACAAATTGGAGACCCAATTGCTGGATCTTCATATGCGTTCGAAAACTATTTGCAAGTCTTGAAACGATTTATCCGAAAACCAACAAAAGTATTGGAACAAATTTATATAAAAGTTAATGAAGAAGATATTGCAGCTCCTCTAAATACAGCTCAACCAAAACTTTTGGAAAGCAAATGCTTATTTAAAGGATATACTTTGAGCATAAAATGTCCTGACAACTTTTGTTACGTAAAACATAACATTCCAATTGTTGTTAAATCGTTTACAGAAGAGATGGGAGGAGCAATTATAGGCCAAAGATTCACAAATCTCAGAAATTTTTTTTTAACAACCAATTAGCTCAAGCGCTATTGGAATTTATTTGGTAAATTCGGAACCATCTGATGTTGAAGAAGTGTTTTCACTCTCAGATTTTCAATATAAAGCTGTTGAGGTACCATTTAAGAATGGATTATTAATATTGCCAATGTTACATTTTACAATTAGTGTAAAATAATTTTCCAGACTTTTTTAAAGCCTTATAAATAATTTAAAGTAAATAATAATAAAAAATGCCAGAGACTCCACCGAAGAAAGTACAACGAATAGTTTTTGGCGCTTGTAAGTATTATTATATAAATATATTTCTTTTTAACAAATTCACTAAAATCTCATTAAATACATTTTATTTCAGTGCCAACGAACAGTAGCTGCAATTGTTCCGTCGAACTAGCACGTCATTTTGCAGACCTCAAAAATGTTATGCAACAAGAGAACGCAGTGCTTCGTGGGCAATGGGGACTTATAGCTGAAGCACTTTCTGATCAAAAAGTAACAATGAAACAGCTTTTGCGAGACCGCGCTGAAGAGGTTCCCCTCAGGAAGAAATTCCCTTTAATTAGCGAACAGAGTATTGAACAAATAAATACTGAAATAAATGAAATCAATAAAGTAAATTATGTAAGTTTTAGAAAGATGAACAGTATGAAATCAATTACTTTAGTCTTACTTACAAATTTTTTATTTTTTATTTACAGACTAAAGCTATGCGTTCGTTGGTGCTGCTGCCTTTGGGCGTACTTAAAAATCTTAAAAACATTTTGAATGACCAACTCTTGAAAGAGTTTAATGTTGATGGGGTGCAAGGGAAAAAATCCCTTAAAAATTATGACAACTTTTTCAAAGCACTGCTAGGTAATATATTGAAATTTTTTACTTAAAAAATTAAAAATTTTTTTTTTTAGAACGCATTTCTGCAAATGAAACCGAAGGCTCAGCGGAACAAGAGCTCCGAAAAGCAATCCAAAGGTCAAAAAAGCGAATACACAAACAAGTCTGCGTCGAAAAGGAGAAACAAAAGGAAAAAGAGATGGCCTAATGAAAAATTTAATTTGATGGTATATGAATTTCTATTTTTTATTTTATAAAACTTAAAAACTAAACAAAAACGAAAAAGAGATGAAACACACAAACAGAAAAGCAAAAACTGATAATTTTAAGGTTTTGATGTTATTTGAATTCCTATTTTTTATATTATAAAACTTAAAAACTAAACAAAAACGAAAAAGAGATGAAACACACAAAATGAAAAGCAAAAACTGGTAATTTTAACTTTTTTATGCAACATGAATTGCTAGTCAAAACTTATTAAGGAAAAAAAAGCAAAAACTGATAGGTGTAAGTTTATTTTTTACGATTTTTACTTTACTAAAAATTTTTGTTTGAATCAAAATATATAAATTTGAAAAATATGTGAAGCGCATTTTTTCTTGTGCATAAAGCACTAATACCCTGTCATTAGCAGCAAACTATCTACCAAGGACCTTCAGCTTAAGTGGCTACTTAGTACTACCAAAGTAGTCGCATTCTGTTAACCACCCAGGTAATTATAATGGAAGCCCCACTGAAATAGGAACCTACTTCGAACCACCGAAATAAATACCTACTTGGGATTGGCTATTTAGGGCGCTAAAGGTAAGCGAAACGGTAGCGAAAGTCTATCGCCTACGACATCGCCGTGTTAAATTCTCTGCTGAAAAGCATCCAAAGTAGATTAACGTGGAACTACCCCCTACATACTGGTAGCTGGCGATTTCGTTAGATCGGGGGTAGCTACGAGTACTGAAGGGCAAGAAGAGAGTCATAAAAACAAAATATAATTGCAATAAACAAACACAGTATTCCAGATGATCGTCAAATCCCAATAAGCACAACGAGTTCGAATCGAATTGGAATCGAATTCATTTTGACGTGCAAACCAGAGAACTGCAAGCGGTCATGATTTTCTGACTTGCGATACACTCATAAAACACGCGGTATGAGTATGTACCGCCACCGCAAAGTAAGCGATAGTTGGTCCGAGCACGCGCTCAATAGTGCAGTGAATTGTGTGTTATACACACATACACCCGACTATGGAGTTTGTCAGTGCTTACTTCGTTTATCACCGCCGTTCGTCAAATTCGGCTTTACTGCGATGGTACGACTTAGAGTTCGCAAACTATCGATGGCACTATCGATACTATCGATGGTTTGTCACTATCGTGACTATCGATGGTTTTAGAACGACTATCGATGGTTTTCGATAGTAACTCAGCAACAATATAAAGCGTGACAACCAGTGATGCCAGATTGTGGGTTTTCCCCATATTGTGGGTTTTTTCACTCAAATAACGTGACATGGGGAAAAGTATGGGTAATTTTATATCGAAATTTATGCACTACTTTTAAGGTATATTTACTACTTATGAGAATGAAAATCGTGTTTTCCCTCTTCCAGTACCATGCATGACTCTTTTTGCTGTATCTAGTCGCGTGTTCCCTAAGTGTTGTAAAGAAACTTGGTTTTTTTTTAAGGCATGAATAAGACTGCAATTTTAAGTTACTTTTATTTTTTGTTATTTTCTTGATACTTTTCTTAAAATATTAAAATATTGTGTTTAAATCCAATGTTCAATTTTGAAATCAGTACGCCCATATTTTCAAAAAATCATTCTGGGTTTTTTCGTGGGTTTTTAGTTTTTGAAAATGGGGAAAGTGGGGTTTTTTCCAATATATGAGGGTTTTTTTATCGATAAAATCTGGCATCACTGGTGACAACACTAAGCCAAACAAAGAAAAAGCGCGTAAACGTTTGAAACACGAGGATGGAAAAATTTTTGGAAAAAACCATGCAGCAGGATTGTTTGGAAACCATTTTAATAGACACGGACAGCAACGAAGGTTCAGTTTGAAAACGATAAGCACGGAAATCGCAGACAAAAAGGGTCGTCGAAAGTGTGGAAACACTTCAAGAAATCGAATGACTCAAAATTTGCAAAATGTCTGCAGTGTGGAAACGAATACAAGACAAGTGGAAATACCACAAATCTATTTGACCACTTACAGCGTTTTCATCCGAATCTAGAAAAGGTTGAGGAAGAATGTGTAACTATTTCTAGTGGACAATCCAGTCTGTTTGTTAATTTTGGTTGTTTAAATTTAAAGTGTTTATTGGTTTTTCTTTAGATCTATTGATTCATATTTTAAACGGGCAACTCAATACGAAAATAATTCGAAAAGAAAACGAGAAATAGACTCAGCTTTAGTTGGATTGGTGGCAAAAAATTTGCAGGCTTTCAATACACTCAAAAAAATTAAATTTAATGACAACAATTTTATACTTTAGCCCAATAATTTTGTTGGTTAAATCGTTCCCCACAATTTAAAAAAAAAACAATGAAAGTTCTTAGAACAACAAAAAACATTTTTTGCATGACCACAAAAATTGTTGCCCTGACAGTTAATTCTTGATGCAACAACTTTTTCCAAACATTGTCTCAACAATGTAAAGTTCTCGAGAAACTTTTTGGAGTGTATCGTTACAAACACTGGCTTTCGAAATTTTGTAAAGATTCTGGACCCACGGTACGTCATTCCAAGTGCAAATCACTTACGTGATAAGTATTTTAAAAACCAATTATGGAATTGAATCAAATGCTAAGAGATATACTGCTTGATACAACTTATATCGCCTTAACTGATGGTTGGACGTCATCGGCTAATGAGGGTTATATCACAATTACTTGTCACTTTATTAATAAAAACTTTGAATTGTGCTCCGCAGTTTTATCTACGGATAAATTAGACGATGCAACTAATCATAAAGCTGAAAATATAGCGACTACAATCCAAAATGTTATGTCTGAGTGGTGTATTTCCAACAAAGTGCATTGTATTGTGACTAACAATGCAGCTGTCATGAAGAAAACTTGCGAATTGTTGCAAAAAAATCATTTGCCGTGCTACGCACACACCAGAGAACTGCATGCGGTGTTTTAATAAACAATCATACTCAATCAACGCACAAAAAGCGAGTCACTTTCGCTCAAACGATCAAACATGCCTCAATGCTTATTATGTTCATTCATTTTTACGCAAAGCATAATAATTAGTGATGCCACGAATATTCGGCCACTATTCGGTATTCGGCCTATTCGTCGTCTTTTTTCAGTATTCGGTATTCGGCCGAATAGTTAAAATATTCGGCCGAATACCGAATAGTAGAAATAACTTATTAAAAAAATCAGCAGTAACTACAAATTAAGTTTTTCTGACAATAACGTAAAAAAATTTAATTAACGAGATCTAAAAATACAGCAGATTTGCTTTTTATTCTTTAGAAATATTAAATGTACGCTAGCTTCTTCTAAATTTTCTTCGAAAACATTATAAACAGTGGGCAAATTTTTCAGCGGCAGTTTTTGCCTTGACTCCAGCTAGTCGCGAGTAGGCTCAAGCTGTCTTTCCTACGTGCCGAATATTCGGTTGCCGAATATTCGTTATTCGGCCGAGAGGTTGACCGAATATTCGGTATTCGGCCAAATCCACTATTCGTGGCATCACTAATAATAATGGCTGTATGTCTACTTCGCTAAGAAACGCACATACCGCATTCGAACCGATAATTTCAAGTGTCAATGAAATGTTCGGACTGTGAATGTTCGAAGCTCGTTCGAACACTACTCCGTTTTTTGCGGTGGTCAGTTTGATTGCAACTCAAAAGCTAAGTTCAAACATTCAACAATACAAATATACAAAAGGCAAGAAATGAATGAGTGTACATTTTTGCATGCCCTTACGTTTCTTTGATAACGTATACACTCCTTTGGCAATTTTATTAATAACTTCAGTTTGAATATCTGACATTTTTCGTAAGTCAACTGAAATGCTCACTGCTTAAATAATTTCAAAGAACAAAAACAAAAGACGTCCTCGGTACATATATATACCTACAACCAGAGCTGTAAAGTATTCATTACATTTGTAATTAAATACTATATAAGTACAAATTCATAGTAATTAAAAAATTCAAATACCAAGTACAAATAAAATGTATTTGTACTTGGTAATTAACTCCTTTGCAAATACTTTGGAATATTCTCAAATACTTTCAACTACTTTCCAATTCTTTCAAGTATTCTTTGAAATTTTCAATTATTTTGAAACATTATTAAATATTAGCAGCTAAAATATTGTTCATTAGTTGGTAAAATATTTCTATTTTGAAAATCGATGACTTATTCAGCGATCTGGAAACTCCAAAGACGTCCAGACGGACTTCAAGGAAGTCAAAGGAAACCCACGAATCCTACTGCAATCCACAAAAAATTTCGTGGCTAAGACTGTTAACGGAAGGATCAACCGTCGATCCGGATAATGTTCCAACGACGTCCAGGCATACATCAAAAAAAGGAAAGGAAAGCAACCAATCTGACTGCAATATTCCAGAAAAAACTCCAAGGCTAGGCAACCGACTATTTAAAGAAGGATTTTACGTCGAAATCGAAAGTCTTAATAAGGTTTTTATATTATTTTATTTTATATTACACATTATTTTAACTACTAGTTTTATCTATATTATTAACTACACATAATTGAAAAAATATAGGTAAATAGTTTGCAATCGGGAGCTCTTATAGCTAAATGTATGACATGCAATACCTGCATACGGGGAAACAGAAATGTGAGCTCTAATTTCATAAAACATCTCAAAATCAGGCATCCTGCAAGGTATCAGGATTTTATGCAGAAAAAACACATACCATCTGTTATGAAACACGAATCCTTCGATGAACGTGTAATGAAGTACATAGTAGACTCAATGATTCCGATTTCCACAGTTGAAAAGGAATCATTCAGGAATTTATTCAAAGGCACAAACTTACGAGTAATGAGTCGGCCTACATTAAAAAAACTTCTTTCAAATAGCTTTTGTGCAATGAAAACCAACATAAAGAATGTCCTGGCAGCACAAAAATATGTTTAATTTATTTAATTAATAACTTTTCAGAGTATGGTGATCTTGAAAATTTTGAGGAAGTGGCACAAAGTTGTGACGAATTAAAAAGGTCGTTGCCAAAACATGTGAGGTGTGCTAGTCATACGCTGAACCTTCTAGCATCTACTGATTTTTTGAAGTTCATAGGTAACGATGCTTCGATAAAAAATAAACATAATCAGGTAAACTTTTGCAGCACAAAAAAATTTGAAATTTACAAAGGGAACTGATTTTAGATTCTAAAAAAATGCTCCTTGTTATGGCGGAAGTGCAGCTACCCGCGTTCTTCAGAAATAATAGTGGAGACTTTGGGTTCATCTTTAATTACTCCCGTCGTAACCAGGTGGAACTCATTGTATGATGCTATTTGTCGACTTTTATTACATAAAGAGAAGCTTGACAATTTATGCGAAAAACTTGGGATGCGACTAGAGGAAAACTTTTTACCAAGTGAAATTAAGTATTTGGAGGAGTATAAGTGTTTAATGACACCAATTGCTGCGACACTGGACTATCTTCAAAAGAATTTAGTGTATGGATATCTTATTCCATCACTAGTGAGTCTAAGTGTAAAACTAAGAAAGATTTCGACTTCCACGGACGTCACATGTCTCGCAGGGGTAGCAATAGGACTAGAAGAAAGCTTAAAAAAACGTTTTTACAACTACTTTGCTTTGGAATCGGATGCGAATGATGCCCTACTAGCATCAGTACTATGCCCTAAAATCAAACTCAGGTGGTTCAATGCGCTGCAAAACACTGAAATGATTACTTGTTCAGAAGAAGATATCCGTTCAAGAATTATAGACAACCTTATACGCTTAAATAATTCTGAACAGATACACATAGCTTTCCCAACGCAAGATGTACAAGAAGACGACTTTTTTGACTTCTCCAATAATGGTAAAAATAAGATTTATGTTCCTTTATCATACAAATAAATATATTGTGTGGATCCTTCTTCTTTTTAGTTATATATATATAATATTAAAAATATGTTTTTTCCCCATGATTTAGATATGGAATCCACCCAAAATACTCCAGCTCTACCTTCAGCCTCTTCGACTCATCTTACAAATTTCGTTAGCAAACAATTTTTAAAATACTTGCGTGATCCAAGCACAACATTTTCAAGTTTGCGGGATTATCCATTATTACATGAATTGTCCTTGAAAATGAATACGCCATTAACTTCATCAGCTCCAGTTGAGAGGCTTTTTTCGCTTGCTGGAATAATTAATAGTCCTAGAAGACAGGGACTAAATGATTTTTCATTTGAGAACCTAGTTTTGATGAAGGCAAACTCCTCATTTGTGTAATCTTTGTTGATCTTTTTCTTTCATTTCTTTTATGCAAATAAATGTATATACATAAATTTAATTTTCTCATAATTGGCTTTATTATTGATTTGGGACAGACAAGTTGCTTTTTCCAACTACATTTAATTTACAATATTTTTGTACCTGCCAGTTCGAAAGTATTTGGAAATATATGAGAATACTTGAAAGAATTGGAAAAGAGTTAAAAGTATTTGAGAATATTCCAAAGTATTTGTAAAGGAATTAATTACCAAGTACAAATACATTTTATTTGTACTTGGTATTTGAATTTTTTAATTACTGAGTATTTGTAATTGTACTGGTACTTGTACTTGGTTTTTACAGCTCTGCCTACAACCATGATACAAGAAAACAAGATACCCTGCAGTAATTATCACTAGTGACTGATTCAATCTGTCACTAGTTCCTCCGTCACCGTCACTAGTGACCAACTGTACCCGTGCCAATGTATTCTCCTATGGACATTTTGTATGAGCATATGTTCGAGCGGACACCAGTTGACGATTGAACTGGTGATGCTGTAGAGGCAGCTCATTAGCTATATTACCTAAATAGAAAGCGCCGCGCACGGGGCTCAGATGGCTCAGTGTGAAGAGTCTGGCCTAGCGACCTGGAGACCCGTGTTCGAATCTCGCTCGGGCGGATGCCAATTTTTTTTTTTTTTTAAGTGGATAATATAATAGGTGTCTAACAGGCTTAAAAAAAATTTTTTTTTGCGAAGAATTGGAAAAATTATGTTATTGAAAATATAATTCATTAGAATTTTCGCACGAACTGTGAAAGCAGCATTCACGAGAATTCAGAATGGAAAATTTTTTTCTCTCTTCTCACCCATAAGAATCCATAAGAATAATCCTCCGAATTTTACAATTTTCCACTTTTTCTCGCCTGCCCTGGGATTCGAACACGAGCCTTCGGATTGATGATCGGACATGCTAGCCATCACGCTACGGAGCCTTCTGATTCTCGTGCAGCAAATTCATTTAATGAATGCTCAAGAAAATTTAACTGTGGACCTCCTCGTTGACCATATCTATAGAATAACAGTGGTGACGCTGGGGTCAATTTGCCCCGCATTTACTGCAGGGTAGCGCCACTTCAGTACCGCTATTTTGAGGCTCTCTCTGAGAGCCGAAAATTGAGTTTGTGACGTCACTGAGCCAGAAATTGTTGTTGTTTTTTTTTTTTTTTTTTTTTTTTTTTTTTTTTTTATTTCAATTTCAATTTATTATTATTATATTAAAGTTCCTAGTGTGACAAGATGACAAATCTTAAAATACACTAATCATAAAACCAAGATAGGGTCGGTAACAACCTGAATCGAAACACTCTAATGCTTATAAATAAATAAATAAATACATGAATGACTATATATAAACTAATTTAACTAATTTAATTTTAATCGAATTTCTTGCTTGAATTTGATTGTGCTGCTAATTTGTTGTGTCTTTTTATCCAAAGAATTCCAGAGACGAGTTCCGTGGATAAAGAAGTGTCGCTCAGAAATGGAGCATGTATGCTTTAAGGGAACTGTATTATTGTTTCGCAGAGATCTTGTGAATCGAATCCTATTAAAAAGATAAGAAGGCTCTTGACAAAATATTATTTTGTGCATCAATTGGAGGACCCTGCTTATAAGTAGGGCTTCGAAAGAGAGATTGTTGATGCGAAATGCAAAGTCTGAAACGTGTTGTTGTTTTCCATGCTATTCAAAAAAGTAAAAAGCCGGTTTAACATGGGACCACCACAAAAAACGGAGTAGTGTCCGAACGAGCTTCGAACATTCACAATCTGAACATTTTATTGACACTTGAAATGATCGGTTCGAATGCGGTGTGTGCGAGTTTGAGCAACACTGCGTTTGAGTGTCATAATCGATTGTGCATGAAAACTTTCCATCAAGCACAAATCAAGAAAAATGTGATCGTTGCAGCTCTCTGGCACACACTATAAACTTAATCGTTCAGGACAGTTTAAATCAAAACGAAGATCTTGCAAAAATTTTAAAGAAATGTAAGACAATAGTTGCTTTTTTTAAAAGCAGCACGATAGCTTATGAAAAGTTTAAACTAGGGCAAAACAACACGAAACCTTATAGTCTATTGCAAGAGACACCAACACGATGGAATAGCACATTTTTTATGATCCGACGTATTTTGCTTACGAAAGATGTTATCGCTCAGGTGCTTTTAGAAACCAAAAAAGCTCCTCCGCCTCTTGTAGCGGACGAAATATCTATTTTATCAGAGGTAGAAGGCTTATTGCAATTATTTCATGATGCAACGGAACAGGTAATAAAAAAATTTTGCTTTTCAAAACATTTTACATTGTTGCTTATATTACAGGTCTCTGCAAGTAAATACGTTACAATCTCTTTGATAATCCCAATGGCGTTTGGCTTACTGCATAACCTAAATGTCATGCAAGCTTCATTAACCACATTTGAAGCAAAATTTGTTTGCTCAGCTTTGCAGTTTGGTGTAACAAAAAGGCCTTTTCCCTATGAGACAAGGACACCGTCACGAATGGCTACTTTGCTTGACCCGCGATTCAAAAAAGAAGGCTTTGAATCTTCTTCGAATGTAGAACAAGCTGTTGCATGCTTGGAACAAGAAGTAACGTACATGTGTGCTAAAACAAACAACAGTTCGCCCTGTGGGATAAATGGAAGTCCTAGTTCGAAGTCATTGCTTGATTTTATTGACAAACGGATATCAGGAAAATTTAAGAGTTCGAGCTCGGATGCCATCATAATATTGAGGCAATATTACGAAAGACCAAACATAAAAAAGGAAGCCGATCCACTTCTCTTTTGGAAGGTAAATATAATAGGTATAAAGTTGAAAATAGTTTAAACATATGACGAATTTCACTTGAAGCTTTCAGGTGAAGAAATTGCTGCTATAAAAGATTGCGTGCCTAAATACTTCTTCATCCCAGCGACTTCAATCGAATCGGAGCGGAGATTTTTAGCAGAGATTTTTAGCAAATGTGGCAGAGTTATTACCGACCGGCGAACGCGGTTAAAAGCTAAAAATGTAAATATGCTTATATTTTGCAACAAAAACCAATGGCTTAAAACAAAACTATAAAGGTATCCAAATCTTATTTTACAGCCTTATTCAGAAAAACTTTTTTAATTTAAAATGCTGACAAAATCAAAATGTTCTGTACAAAAAATTTAATTTTGTCAGCATATTAAATTTAAAAAGTTATTCTGAATACGGGGGTAATATAAAAACAAAGGGCTCTTTGAAAAATGCAAAAATACTCCAAAAACAAAATCGCCTTAAAATTCGTGCTGTTGTTTTCAATACAACATTTTTGGGCCTATTTTCATTTTCAGTTTGGAGCCATTTTTCCGGGAGCCCTCTATGAATTTTCAAAATATCAACAAACCTTCAAAATCCCTTTCAGGGTGCCGTAGTCGGCAAGGCTCTTATGAATTCCACGATAAAAAAAGCGAGCTCGAGGCGAGCTCGTTGCAAACGTTTCGAATTCTTATCGCATTTTCTCTTCGAATCGAACGCAAAATACGATAAAAGCGCGATATCGCGAAAATTGCCTTCCGCGAATTCGAATCGAATTCGATTGGAATTCGTTTAATGCGAATCGCGCTCTACTAATTCGATTCGAATTCGATTCGAACTCGTTATCGTTTTTTGTGTTTATAAGGATTAAGTCATTAATTTTAAAGTAGTTTTTTCGTGTTTTTTAGTTTTCACCTCCGAACTTTTGTATGTAAGCTTTTTGTTAAAATTATTTGTGATATTTCTCTATGTGGTGTTTTTCTATGTTTTGTATGATTTTTAGAGTTCCTGATGATGCTTTTCGATGAAAAGCAAAATATCGAACGTATAGAATAAACATACAACAATTTTGGACCTTAAGCTCGAACAAAATTTCCTTAATTGAATGATAACCATACTAAAGGTCGAAGAAACAAATAAAATTAAGTTAAAATTTCAACGGTGAGCAAATCCAACAACTACACAATACGAATAACTAGAAGCCTTATAACAGAACATATGACTGCAGAAGAATCAGCACAGCTGTGGAATTGTGAGAACATTTGCAAGAAATTTGAAGAGCTAAAAATGCAACAAGCACAAAACACAGAAATTAAGTATAACGACACCTGGTTCTCTAACCAAACTCACACAACAATACCCGAGAATGTAAAACTATTGCTCTCTCTCGGACCGAAATTTGCATTAACATACCAACAACATGATCTACCGATATTCCAACTAATAGCAGACAGTGAAGAATGCATAAAAACATTAGAAGAAGCAGAAGAACAGGAGATAGCGAGAACAAGACTAACATTAGTATTGGACAACGAAATGAACAAACGACAGTGGGGTAAGATTGATAAATTCATCTTGAATGCAGTGAAGAAAACAAAACTATTTTTAAATAAAAATAAGAATATACTTAAATTAGCAGCGGATAAAGGAAACGTAACAGTGGCAATGGAAGAAACAGACTATAGCAAAAGAATGCAAATGATAGTGAATGACATCTTGACGTATCGCATAATAATTAAAGATCTAACCATATAGAACTATAGCTGCAACTTCGGCCAAAAGCTATTACGTGGTACACCACACTTTCTATTACGTGGTTCACCACAACACTCGACTTATGGCGTGGTTCACCAAAGTTGAACTTTTTCAGCAAATCATGCCATAACGCGCCAAAATTTGGCCGAAGTTTCAGCTATAGTTCTATATGGATCTAACAACAACGTTACATAAGAAGACTGACGAAATAATTGACCGATTGATAAAATCAAAAATAATAGATGCGAACGAACGATTCAGGTTAAAAGTGAATGCTCGCACAGCCCCAAGAATATGGTGCCGTGACATAACGCCCATGGACTTAAGGCCCGTGGGCCGCAGTAATGGTGGACTTAAGGCCCAAAATTGGGTTTGGCCATATGTTCGAAAATAAGAAAGACAGAAACCCCACGGGCTTTAAGTCCGTTTGAAGAAAAAAAAATTTTTTTTATGTTTTTATAAATTAAAAAAAATTTTTTTTTTATTATTTTTATATTTTCTATTTTTTATTCCATTTAAACAGTTACATTTCCAGTAACCACGCGGAAAAAAAGGGATTGGACCCCTTGGACAGGGCCAAAAGTTTTCTGCTAAAAAGTTACAGTTGCCGTGCCATAACGCCCATGGAGGTAACTGCAACTGTATTTTTTTTATCACAAAGCTTTAAGTCCTTGTGCAACTTTAAACGCAAAAGGATTTCAATTTTTCCTTACTTTTGGCCCTGTCCAAGGGTTCCAATCCCTTTTTTCCGCGTGATTTTTTAAAATAACCGCTAAGCCGGCCCTCAAAACAAATAAAAAATTAAGAAAGATTAACAAATACTTTAAAAAATTTTTTCATTTTTAAATGCGTGACGCTATAGAAGTTTTTTGTGCTGCTATTACCGTTTCTCTGACGGACATTACGCCCAAATAATTTTGGTCTTATGTCCGAGAAAATTGTGGCGTTATGTCCTTCTTGTTTTCGGACATAAGGCCAATCCCAATTTTGGGCCTTAAGTCCGCCATAGCCTCGGACTTAAGGCCCATGGGCGTTATGTCACGGCACCCAAGAATATATGTACTGCCCCAACTTCACAAGCAAGATAACCCACTACGACCAATTTGTTCAACAATAAATGCACCTGCATATAAATTATGCAAATATTATACTTAACTAAAACATTACGGGCTTATACAGAGAATTCTGTATATAATGTAAAGGACTCCATTGACTTCAAGAAAAAACTGGACAACATAACAATCGAAGCTGTTGAAATAATGATTTCTTTTGACGTAATATCTCTTTTTTCAAGCATTCCGGTGACACACGCGCTATTAATTATTGAAGATAAATGGGATGAGGTAATGGCAACAACAAAATGGAAAAAAACAATTATTTATGCAAGCCTTAACTTTCTGCATAAAAGAAAATCGTTATTTCAAATACTCGAATAAGACGTACATACAACAAAAAGGACTACCTATGGGATCCCCAGCTTCACCTATCATAGCAGACATAGTAATGGAGGAATTACTAGACGAATGTATCCGGCAGATGGAGATTAACCCTATGTGTGTGACCAAATATGTAGACGATATCTTTATGATCATAAAGAAGAACCAAGTTGACCATATGCTCTAAAAACGAAATAAATATGTACCAAAGTAGCCTTAAATTCACGAAAGAAGAGGAAAACAACAACGAATTAGCATATCTGGACACGAAATTAATACGATATGACAACAAAATAAGATTCAACTGGTATCAAAAACCAACGGCTTCTGGACGTCTAATAAATTACTTTTCTAGACACCCCCAAAATATGATTAAAAATACAGCATATAACTTTATTAGAAGAATCTTCACAAAAAGTGATCCAATTTTTCATACATAGAACATTAAAATAATAAAAAAAAACATTGACCGCAAATAGTTTCCCCAGACACATAACTCGAAGCCTACTATACAAATTTTTGAAAAATTAAAATAAAGGTAATAATACTAATCCGAAACAAGATAGAGCATTCATCTCAGTCACATATGTGCCTAAAATAACAGAGAGATTGGATAAAATACAATATTATGATGACAAAAAGATTAATATTGCCTATAAAATGAACAATACAGTCAGAAAACTCTTCAGCAGCACAAAATGCAAAATCGACAAATTAGACAGAAACAACGTTATATACCGACTAAAATGTAATGGAAATAATGAAAGACGATGCGACAAAATATATATAGGAACAACAAAGAATTCTCTAAAAAACCAGACTTAGTGGCCATAGATCAAATTTACGAACCAGGAATTCAACAAATGCAAGTGGAACAGCATTATCGACCCACTGTTTCGAGAGAATGCGCTCTCCCGATTTGCAAAATTTTCGTGTGCTACAAACAGAACACACCTACAATAAAAGATTGACGTTAGAAATGCTACATCCTAGCCGGAAATTTGTTACCGTTACCCTTACCGTTATTCGCTTCGGTTTCATTCCCTGGTTAAATGTAAGGGAAAATATAAGCCTTATCATCACCACTGATGGCTACTAAATATACCTTACGTCAGCGATAACATAACGTGTATTTTGACCGCTGTGCTTTTATTGCAGTTTTCAAGTGACACTTCCCAGCCGGAAATTTCACTACTTCTTCAGTACTTCCGAAGTGGTGAAAATTCATACTGTGACTGCTCGCATTACTAACCCTTACTTCAATTCTTAAAACATCTTAGTACAAAAAAAAAAAAACGATAACACTTTTGAGAATTATAGCACACAGGTTGAAAAGCATCTTGTCATGAAAATTTCATAGGATCTTCATTGAAAATATGAGTATACAACTCTCTTCCAAATGAAAATTTTAATTTGAAGAAGAGTCTGTAGCAACGCGCTCTTGCTTCTGTGATATTTTCACTAGAAGATCATTTGAAAAATCACCAATTGGCCTCTTTACATATGAATGCTTCACTTCTTCTGGATTAATTATTTTTTAATGCATGCGATAATGTCCGTCTGGGATATGTTATTAGTTTAGTAGATATTTTATACGTAGTGCACTGGAATATCTCCCAAAATTAAAAATAAAATTGGCAATGCAGAAACACCTCATTTGACCAGAGTAGAGATAAATATTCTTTTCCACGTGCTATATGTTATGCCTATGGCGTAGCAGCGTAGCTCTAACACATCGCAGGGATTAGGAAGAAGAAGAGTTAGACCTACACTCCTACATGATGAGAATATGTCGCGTCTGTGACCATTATATGACGTTCGTACCCACTATATCGCGTCTGGGACCATCAATGATCGCAATTTTGGAGATAATTAAAAATTCCCCTCAAAAATCGCGTTATTTCCTATGCTTTAGATTTTGTACTCTTTGGTATTCCCTTGGTGCTCCTCAAAAGGACCGATTTCTATGTCGTGGTGCTGAAAAGGCCCGATTTGTGTACGTTCAAGGTGGGCTGGTGCCGCTATCTGCGTCATCCTCATCATCGCTGTCACTGAATTCCGATTCCTCCGATAACCGGTGCTGCTCCCTCACGGGCGGGTAGACCTCTGCAGCGACCTTAAAAAATTCCAATTTCTGGGTCTGCGTTCTCGCAAAAACACAAATTTCGCCAAATTACTCCGGAAAATTGATTTCCTCGATTGTGTTGGTGTGACCTTGTGTTCTAAAAAAAATAGCTTCATAAAATCTTAAACTCTTGAATCAGCTGACCCGTCACGCTACGACACGATACGAAACGTGGGGACTGTTTCCAGCCTTACTTTGAAAAGGCGTTCAGGAAATAATAAAAAAAACCCGCTTTCTATAAAACCAATGCGATCTTATTTAGAAAAAATCTTACATGTTTTTATTTGAGACGAAAAAACAAACCACATACGAGAGATCAAAAAGCAATTCGTAGAGGTAAAAAAATTTAATTTCCCCGTGCCTTGGACAAAAACTGTATTATATATATTATTTATTATAATGTTAGTATCTAATAAAAGATAATTTGTAAAATCGGCCTGATACAGGGAACATTGACAGACTGAATAGCCAGTAGTACCAAATATCCCTAGACCATTCGATGCGGTGCCATCGAAGGCTCTAGAACAGCTCCATTTGTGCCCATGGTTGGTCATTTGATACGCATTAGTAATGTCTAATCTTCTTCCTCCTCGTCGTCCTTCAGAATGCCCAATCGTCTGGCGACCTCTTTAACATTTGCTATGAATTCCTCTTGGACTAAATTGAAACTCATGGCAAGTAGAGATATCCCGAAGAGAAGATACAACGAGCAATAGGCAATCGACGGCTCCGATTCATCCTGAACACCTTTTGCTGGTACAAAATCCCCGAAGCCTGAAACGAACATGGTGTAAATGAATTAAAATTTATGAACTAATTAATTACACTCTGCGAGGAATTCAAATGTGACTTGAGAAAAGAAAAGGTGTTTTCTAAGCTATGAATGTTACCGATTGTCGTCAGCGTAATGAAACAGAAATAGGCCGAGTCTAAAAAAGACCATTTCTCCCAATGCGCGAATAGCGCTGCTCCTCCAAGTATGTAGCTGATGACCAAGAATACGCATAGCCATATTGGTACAGGTCTGTTCTTTGGCAAAATGTCACCATAATAGTCAATCCATTCGTCCATTGATTCCTCATCGTTGTCATAACTTGGTCTGCGGCGAATCTGACGTTTAACGGCGAATCCCATTGGCGACATTATGCGCGGTGATGGCGGTAATTTCTCTAAGGGAATTTCGTAATTTTATTTTTATTTTCGTTTGAATTCAAATGAATTCTTACCGCCCAGTTCACGGCGAAGATGCTTTCTTTCACGGTGATGCATTTCCTGTGCAGTATAATCGTCATAGCCAGCTTCGACGTCGTAGTCGTCCATATAACGGTCATCGTAGGAGCTCTCGCGATTGCCACGACGTGGAGAGCGTCCACGCCTCATATTGTCCATAGCATACTCATCCGGACAAGGCGAATGGGAACGCGAACGGCTACGTCGCATTGACCTATTATTCGATGACGTTAGTTCCGGCAGTTCCAAACGATTGCCATAGCGTGACTGTTGCCTATGGACACTGGGACGGGCTGGAGGTTGCTGGCTTGAGCGTGTTCTAAGATGCCTCTGTTCTCGATGAGCGCGATCACCGTGCTGATCTCGTTGATCTCGCTGCTGGGACTGTCCGCGGCCGTTGTGGCGATGATCTTGCGGCGATGCTTCACGCTCGTGATCGGCTATTCGAGAATTGTAACCGCTGCGGCGCTGTTGCGCTGAACGCGGCATGGACTGACTTCGAAGCTTTGCATTCTTCGTATCTCGGCGATTCTGTCTCTCGTCAAATTCCTCTAGGGCGTATCGGTTTGGTATGATTGGCGTTCTTCGTATTACGTCATCATCGAGATCCTCGTATCGAGCGGCACGCGGGTCAACCGATTTGGCACGACCCATGCCACGACCAGCTATATTGTGTGGAACGGACCGTCCGCGCGGTGGTTGTGCCAATGATGGCGACTGCATTCGAACCGGATTCAGTTCATGTAATTCCCGTGCTTCTGGTCCTTCACGTATGGTTTCCTCACGACGGCCGCGTGTTGAGCGGAAACTGAAGCTACGCTTTGCAATCGGTGGTCCAGCCGCTGCTGATGATTCTCGACCTCCTGCTCTGGGAGGTGGTGACCCATTTAACTCCTCAATTGAGTCTATGTACGGCTTCGATCGACCCAAGTTTCTTTCGCGTTCGATCGTATGACGCTCTTGCATGCGAAAACGATTCCGTTGACGTCCGCTATAACGTCCATAATTGCGGTGTCCAGAATTTTCATCGTTATAAGGATCATTATTGTAGTATGGTACTGTCATATGCATCGGCGCCGATTGACGCAAACTGGCTTTGTGGGGATGGCGTCGTCTACTGCTCCCGCGATAATCGTAATCGTAACCGTTTCGTCCGACCGTCCGCAGTTCCGGATCGGAGTAAGCATGCGCCATGCCACCTAGCGACGTTCCAACTCCGGAATCATTGGCGGAGCGCTGTGTCAATTTCATGGAACGTCGGAAACTTGGAGGCGGTTGCGATCGGCTAGTGTACCGGTGCGAACGCACTGATCGTTGACGAGAACGTGTTCGTTTCGAATTGCGGTGCGAAGATCGTGTGCAAATGTAGCAGCAGACGCGCCAATAGACGAATCTGAAATTTCAAAAAAAAAAAGGGCTGCATCAGACATATGGACGCATCGGATGGAAGAATCAGCCAACCTGAATGACGTTGCCATTATATCGCCGATGTTCGAAAGGCACAGCAGCATTAACGGAATTCCGACGATCGCATAGAATATGGTCGTGACCTTTCCCCAATCCGTTCGAGGTGATATATGACCATAGCCTGCGAAGAAAATGAACAAAAATTCATAAGTACATACACACAATATGTACATATGTACATTAGGGTGTCGCCCTTTTTTTTCGAATTTCATAGAAGAACGTAAGTTTTTAGAAAGCTTATATGCTAAAATATTTTTGGGAATTTTTTCAGATTTTTTGTAAAAGGTTTAAAGGTCGCTCAACGCGGTTTTTCAAAACCGGCCCTGTTTTCCTCAGTTTTGGGTGATAGCTTGTATATATGCAATGTCTTTCAACATTCTTAGGCACTTATCGGTAGAAAAGCATCCAAACCTTATTTCCATATACATGAACTGCAAAATGTACCTTTATTTTAGGCCACTAAGCGTCATCAATTGCACTTTTTTCCAATAAAACTGGGTGCCATAAAATAAGAGTGCTTCATAATTTCCAAATTTTATATGAAAATGGTTGAAAGTAATGATGCAGCTTTAAAGAACACGAAATCCATTGTATTTTGAAAAAATAAGTAAAAATTTTGCTGTCGGACTTTTAGATCAGAGGTTGTCAGGCCCATTAAACGTCCATAAGCGACATTCAAAAGATGTTTTATAGATTTCTCACCGACAGCGTGTACATGTGCCCAGCCGGAACTGTGTACAGGAAGTGCCCGATCACTGCCATAGCACCAAGTATGATGTGCACAACACTATGCTGATATACAAAACTTATGTACTTTTGTTAAAAACTGTCCTAGGCTGGTACGGTGGTGTGATAACTGGGTTCGAAGTGGATAGCGGCTGTATATGGGCATACTTCGTGTGTTTTCGTTGCTAAAGCACATTGCTGTTTACAACGTGTACTTCGTGCCGTTCGGCTTCGGTTGCTTTCTTCGGTTCTGCATACTTGCTATGCACCAAGTGTATCGTGTAGTAGGCAGTCAACTATTTCATTTTTGCCTATTAACTACTCTGTACACTGAGTGCCTAGTAACCACAAGGCCCGGCTGGGTGAGTTCGAAAGCTGTTTTTTTTTTTAATTTCGAGAGAATGCGAGAGAGCAGTGCAACTGACGCTCTTTTTTTCGTATTTTTGTTGTTTTTGTGCTAGTACACGCTAAAATATGAGCATGGCGAGTCGCCACTGTCGAATCGACCCATACCCTCTTAGAGGTTAGGTTTGTGCACAAAATAAGGTTTGTGCAACGTAAGTTTCTAATAAAGCTGGATAGAGGGCGTTCTTCCCTCGTTTCATATAACAGTGCAGATTTCGATGTCCGTATATTGCAAGGGAATATGACAGTGCAGATTTCGATGTCCGTATATTGCATTTTTTAATATATATTTTAATAAATATGAAAATTCTATCTGAAGTCAATTTACAGAAATTTCAGATAGAAGCTGACATAAAATTTCTAAGGGAAAAATTTTGTAACGCCCTTTACACGATTTAAATTGGTTAAATTAGTTCAGCAAATCAGTTTTCGGAAAAATTTTTTTCTTTGCTAAACCAATTAAAATAATTCGCACGCTGTAACAGTGCGTAACATGGATTTCGTGATATTGCAAGGGGAATATGAGAAATATGAAAATATTAATATAAGAAAATATGAAAAATAAAACTGATTAAAATTAATAAGAAATAAAAATCAATTTATTTATAAAAATTTCCAGAGGTAACATGCAGCGTGTGCAAAAATGTATATAATAAAAGATACATTAAAATACATAAATGCAAAAAGCCATACGCTTGCCAAATATGCTACCGCATCTTCGCCAAACAAGAGTACTTGTTTAAACACCAGAAAAGGAAATGCGAAAAAATCAATAAACAAATTATTTGCGGTTGCGGCAAGACCTATGCATCGCGGCAGGCGCTACTAGTGCATAAAAAAATAACAAAGCGATAACAAAGCAACGGTTGCGGGCGAGCTAAACATAGTGCTCAAGCGAAACGGACGTTTTTTTCAAAATACTTGTTGCATAGCAGAATGGAAATGCGACGCTACTAAATATGATATTCCACAACAAAATTAAATTTTAATGATGCAATCAGATTTGACAGTTCCAATTCACATAGGAATTAATTTTTGGAAAAATATTGACGAAGGGAAGTATGGTCAAACAAAGGAAGCTATGCACAAATTGCTGTCGATGTTTAACACCACTTACTTATGTGAAAGTTCCTTCTCCTTCCTCAAACTAATTCAAACACGTCATAGAAGTAAACTGACAAATTAACACCTTCAGGATTTACTTCGCATCAAATGCTACCAGAATGATATAGATCTCAATTGCTTTGTTGAACATACTCCTTCTTTGCAGCATTAAATGACTTCATATATTTTTTCTTCATTTATTTCTTCATATATTTTCATATTTTTTTTAAATTTCCTTTCATTACTTTTCTTATACCTCTACATTTTTTTCAGTCAGAAAAATTTGCACAAAATGTCAATGAAAGTTGGTTTTTCAATTTGACGTACAAGTTTTTTTTCACTGTAAGCTTCCCTGCAGGAAGTCTGTCGCCATATGTCCCCATGTCTATATTGACGTCAATATAGACAAGAGAACTAGTGACAACGTCAACAGTATTTATAGGCGGTGTCATTAGAGAAACTGTACTGTCAAGACATATAGTTCATCTCTATTGACCATGTCAACACGTGTCTCCTTGTAAAATATGCCGCAAAATTGAACAAGTTAGACTCGTTTTTATTAAAATACTTGAAAAACTTAAGTGCTATTTTTATTGAAAGCGGAAAGTATAAATATATATAGTAATTACTGGTGACTTTGTCTATACCTCGGTACTAGGGAAAAAGTACTCCTTTTGTCTACATAATAGTACCGACGTCACTAGTTCGTCATTAGTTTTTCGGTCTACTGTCGACATTCAATGACAACTCAATGTTAAATGTCTATAGCGCAAAACATTTCGGCGGGTATAGCTGGTCAGTAGTACTGTCGACGCGGTCATTAGTGAAAGAGTATAGATTCACTATTGACATTTCCTGCAGGGTTTTTAAAGCTTTCAACACATAGACACTTATGCGTATGTATCGTACCCTGACAACCTCTGTTTTAGAGCTATGTCCGATTATGTCCTCAAAAATATTTCAAAAATACGTTGCATACTTCCAGGGTTTTATATTTAGTTTTCAGTGCTAACATGATACCCAATCTCAATCTTAAATATAATATTTTTCATAGGCATTTATTTGAATTTTTCCGATCAAATAGAGGCCGTGCTATTATCCTTTTATTTAACCCTTTCATGCATTTTTTGTTTGTATACGTTTGAGCGAACTCTAAACCTTTTACAAGAAATGTGAAAAAACTGTCAAAAATATTTTACCATACAAGCTTTCAGAAAACTCACGTTCCAAAAAAAAATTTTTTTATGGACACCCTAATGTAACATACATACCTACTTAGAAAAGGCAGATAAGGGAGCTATAGTCAGGCTAGCCCGACAATAGGATACCCGACACAGATAAACGTTTAGCTATTTATGGTGGAATACTTGTTTTTAGAACAGGGCCCCCGAAATCACGACGTTCAAGACAAAGTATTTTGAATATTTCCAAGACCGTAAGGAGCCACTTGAGCCCATTTTCGTTCAGTTACTTAACGAAATTCATACTTTTGCCATGTCCGCTTTTATAATTTGTGGAATTTTTATCAAAGGCCTTAATACGCGGGGGTGTCTTCTAGGTGTCTTGGAAATCGATTGTCGATTTAGTTACCGGTTTCATTTTCGAAAATGATTTACTCGTATTACCGTTATTACGTGTCACAGAAATCAGTTTCTCGTTCTTATTGCCGGACTTAAATCGAGCGTTTGATTGCTATCGATTTTTTCTTGTCTTTTTGTTATGCAGAGAGATTATGGTTTTATTATCCCTTTAGTGCATGATATACTTATTAAAAAGATTGTTCCGATTGTTTTTTCTTAAATACGGGATGATCCTTTGAAATGTGTTAAAAGAGATGGCTCTATACAATAGCCATTATCTCCAAGAAGCATATTTGCCAGCCTGGTTTTCTTAAGAAGTACTCTCGAGGATTCTCCAGTACCCTCCTCTTTTTCGAAAATACGAAAAATCGAGTCGAGTGTAAGACTATCGATAGTTTTCATTCATTGACATTTACTTTAGCTTTGGAAAGGTAGTGCTGGAGGTGACAGAGGGATTTTTTTTATGGACAGATAAAATTTCCGCTTTCGATTATCGAAATTATCGATTCTTGAAATTATCGATTATTAATATTATAGATTTTTGAAACAGTAGATTAATGAAATTATCGATTATTTAAGTTGTCGATTATTACAATTATCGACTATTGGCAATTACTGACACTTATTATTGAAATTATCGATCATTGAAATTATCTATTACTGAAATTTTCGATTATTTCAGTAATCGATTACACTGGGAAACACATAAAATGTTTCGAAGGACTGCAGTTTCTGATAATCCTCCACGAGTATAACAACGCCTCATACTTGGTTTAGTCGGATTGGTTCGAGGTTTTTTTTTTCCAGCGATCTAAAAAAAATTTGGCTGAAAACTAAGTTGCGCACTTACTTTTGACTTTATCTCGTAAACTAAGTAATATTTCTCTTTTCTTTCTATGAAAAAGTTGTAGTACTAGACTCAAACAAAATAAATTTAGTTATAACTAATCGAAAAACCTCAATCGAGAAGCTGCAAATTGCAAAAATCTCAAAAATTGTCACCTTTTCTAACTCTTCCGGCCCATAGCTCCCAAGCCGGTAATAAAAAAAAATGTTTTACAAATTTTTTGATTTTAATATACAAAATCGATAAATTAACCATTATTTCAATACATCAACTGCATCCGAACACTCCTTGATTCTGTTTTGCCGCCTCAAAGCTGAAAAGTTTTTACCAAAACCCAGAAGAAAAGGGTTTTAGAACAGAGGGGCAATATTAAGGTGGACTAATAAAAACATGCAAAAGTTCACACATCAATTTTTTCTGTTTTATTTCGTGCTTTTTTCGTGCGTGCCGTGCTTTTTGAATTTTCGCGCGTGCGTGCAGCGTTGCCGCTCTGGCTATTATTAGCCAAAGTTTGCTATTTTTGATTTCAAAAAATTCTTTTGGCTATTTGACGATTTTATATTTTATTTGGCTATTTATTGTAGTGGTAGCACAGTTTCACAATTTCCCTTTGAACATTTTTCCAAAATTCAAATAGGAGAATATGCCTACATGTGTATAAAGAATTGTCAGTTTTTGTTTTCGATATATTGTGCTTGCCTCATAGCTCTGCTGCAGCAGAAAGGCAATTTTTTCAACTATCGCTCATTAAAACCAAAAATAAAAATATGGTAAATATGGAAACCGTCGATAATATAATGCTGTCAAAAGAACTTCTACCAAAGTAAAAAGATTCTTAAATGGTTTTTTTTTTATATTATCAATTGTCAGGCTTTAAGAAGAACCGTCCGCAATGTGAATACTTTTTGTTATTCGTTTTTTAAGTTATTTTGGAAGAATTATGTTTTGTTTTATTTAGTATATATATTAATATGAAAATAATAAAAAAAAGTTGTTTTAGTTTCTCTACAAAAATAAATCTATTATTTGGCTATTTTTATGCATCTTGGCTATTTTTATACCTTTTCCGAAGGAAAGGGTATATTAAGTTTGGCACGGAGTATGTAACAGACCAAAGAAGTCGCGATAGATATAGACATATATATATTTTCTTGATCAGGGTGACGAGAGGAGTCGATCTAGCCATGTCTGTCTGTCTGTCGGTCACACTTTAGTTTTTCGTAATTTACTCCTAAGCCATGAACATCCAAACATGAGCTCATTATCGAATCAAAAAAAAAAAATGTAGTATACTTTTCGGCATTTTTTTTTTAACTAACACAGGATTTAAAAAATAATAAATTGTCCAATTTCAAAGCCGTGTAACTTTGGTTTCTGTGAACCGATTTAAAAAATCTATAATCGTAATTGAGCGTTGTTTTTTCCTGTTCGAGCTCAAGTAGAAGGATTTTAAACTTTGATGGACTTTTTTTCAGGGCACGTTCTGAAATGAAACCGATAAATAGATAAATATTATATATAAATTGTTATAACAACCTTATGAAATAACCGATTTTCTTCAAGGAAGATTTTTTTGAAATGGCAATATGCCTTCTTCCAAATGGTTATAAAATTGATAGGTTCGAACACATTTTTGGCATGTCTTGGAGCAATTTCCTCAGGTCTGAGTTTCTTCGACCATATCTCCGTAAAATTTTGGTCGATCGTAGTTTCGTTGCTTTCCTTTGAAAGATAGTTTTATGACCAAAAATATCTGGGAACATAATGTATTTAAAAAACAAGTAAAGAAGTTTACATCGGCTAAGCCGATTGCACACATACCTTTTCCTCACCCTTAAATATGTTGAAACATTACCTTAACAAAAATTCCTGCCCTTTTCGTTGTTCTAGCTACACATTATCTGTGCTTCGATTTAGCTTCACAAACTCGAAATTATATTTAAGTACAAATTTTTTGCGAATGGTGGGCATGGTCAAATTTTAACCGTTAGAGGACATTTTGTCTAGCTGCGAAATACTCAATTCAAAATAGTGAAAATCAAATTTTTGCGAATTTCGCGAATGGTGGTCATGGTCAAATTTTAACCGTTAGATGACATTTTGTCTAGCTGCGAAAACCTCAATTCAAAATAGTGAAAATAAAATTTTTGCGAATTTCGCGAATGGTGGTCATGGTCAAAATTTAACCATAAGTGACGACTTTATTTGGCGGCAAAATACACAACCAGAAGAAGCAAAAAAAAAAAATCATTTTTGTATTCAGATATGAGAATAAGAGAAAGAGTGTTTTTTTCTAATGTGTAGGATGATGACCATAGCTATAGCGATGTCGCAATTTTTTTTCAGCGAAAGCCTAAGTCTACATAGTAGCTATACACACACCAAATTTCAATAAGCTGGGATGTATAGTAAAAAAGTTATTCACGAAAATCGTTAAAAATCGTGATTTTTGAAACTTCTGAACCACTTCCCACGACCCATGAAGGGACTACGAAAAAAATTTTTATGCAGTTTTTCGGACATTTACCTGGTTCAAGTCCATGCCAAATTTCAATATGATATATTTCATGGCTTAGGAGTAAATTACGAAAAACTAAAGTGTGACCGACAGACAGACAGACAGACATGGCTAAATCGACTCCTCTTGTCACCCTGATCAAGAATATATATATATGTCTATATCTATCGCGACTCCTTTGGTATGTTACATACTCCGTGCCAAACTTAATATACCCTTTCCTTCGGAAAAGGTATAATGAGATTAAAACTGAGAAATTCTAAATTTTATCATTGAAGTCGGAAAAATCTCATATAAATTTTTTTTCCAACTTTCAATCCGCTTGCGCGGTATGAAGATGCAGCTTATTTTGAATTTTTTTTTACACAAAATTGTTTTTTATACATAAGGAAAAATAATTTTACTATTCCAACGCGATCATACATGTTTTTTTTTTCATATAAGAACGACCCACCCTATTGTGTATTTAGCCGCCAAATAAAGTCGTCACTTATGGTTAAGTTTTGACCATGACCACAATTCGCGAAATTCGCAAAAATTTGTTTTTCACTATTTTGAATTGAGGTTTTCGCAGCTAGACAAAATGTCCTCTAACGGTTAAAAATTGACCATGACCACCATCCGCGAAATTCGCAAAAATTTGTTTTTCACTATTTTAAATTGAGTATTTGGCTGCTAGACAAAATGCAACAAATGTATGTATCTCGTTTTCACCCCTACTAGAAATATACCTACTGAAAGTTCTTCGCTAAGAAGCATTTTGTTTGTAAGGAGTGAGAAAAAAACGAATTTCAAGAAAGAAAACTTTGTATATAAAATTGCTCATCGGTAGTCCGCGGTGCGTGTCCACCAAGGTTTGATGGCTTACAACTCGAGGCAATTGATGGCTCTTTACATTAACAAAGTTGGCATTGTTGACAAACGCTTGAAAAGCAATTCGAAAATAGATTCTCAAGTGGAAAAGGCAAAAATATTTCTCAAATTGTCTTCGCATTGCGTGCTTCAATTTGATCGATGTCAATTTTTATTTGGGTTGAAAAGGAAGTCGTATATTCCCCAGTAGCGAATGGAATGCATCCAGCATCGATGTTTCATCCATGCCGAATAATGCCGATCGATGACTCTCTCGATTCCTTTGTTAATAAAACATGCATTACATTTAACATTGAATGACATTGGTGGCAAGGGCTCCTGCTGCATTACCTGTAATCAACGCAGTCATTGAACAAAAAACAACAGATATACCGCATTACTTCAAGCACAATATTTCGCTCTTGGTAATGCACAAAGTTGTAAATGGTAATGCAGCCTATGGATGATTCCTGGTAATAAAAAGCAAATTTTAGAGAGCTTGCCTCACATTCTGATGTCTGCGGGTTCAAACCCCACTGCCGGCGAGCGATGGATTTTTGTTGTGGTTTTGTTTTTTTTTTTTTTTTTTTTTTTTTTTTTGTTAATCAGTAGATAATATAACATATAAATAATATTTGAAAAGCTTAGAGGAATAAAAAGTTTCAACCAAACTTTTCATGCGATAAATCAAAAAAGTTGAAAAAAGAAAAGAGAATTGTGAGAATTGTGGAACTCATAGCAATTTTGTAAACGGCACGTATATAACATGACAAACTTTGACAGGATAGAATCTTAGGGGCTGTTTCCACTACAGACGCATTTAGCATTTTTCAGCATTTTTAAAAAATGCTCAAAATTGCGGCTTTGAATTACATGGAATTGTTGTTGTTCTTAAAACAGCATTTTTCAGCATCTTGAGAAAATGCGATAAAAATGCTAAAAACCGTCTAGTTTTCATTGACATTTTCTTCAAGTTTTTAACATTTCAAAGCCTTCTTCAAAGAATTCAAATATTTTTCCGAACAAAAATTCAAATTTTCACAAAATGCTAAATGCGAAACGCAGTGGAAACGGGTCTAGCATCTTTAAAGATGCAAATTCTAAATGCGGTGTAGTGGAAATAGCCCCTTACTTTATGATTGTTTTTCTCCTCTCCGAGTTGAACCACATTTTCCTTAAATTGTACTTGCACTTTTCTGTCCTAATTTTTCCACAATAACGGGGCTCGAACCTGGGCACTTCAGATTGTTAAGCGGCCACGCTACCCTCTACGCCAACGAGAGGTCTCATTCGCTAGTGCCAGATTTGTTATATCAACGTATGAGAGAATCGAACTACCCAGCAGCGAAAGTTGGATTGCATGAGAGAATCATCATTTCTGGAATTTCCTTTACATATTTAACATCAATTAATTCTTCTATCGAATTTTTTTTTACGTTCTGAATCATTTCAATATTCGATGTTTTATGACTGATGATATTTAAGAAGCGTTTCATGTAGCTGGTAAAGCGATTGCATTACTTGGTAGTCGATTCTAGAAATGATGATTCTCTCACGCAATCTAACTTTCGCTGCTGGGTCGTTGGCAGTGCTGTCGTTTTCGTATCTGATAAAATAGCAAAATGATTTTAAAATAGTAGTTTTTATAAAATAAAAGGAGTATATTAAAAAACAGGAGTTTTTAAGCAATAGAAGGAAAAAAAAACTAGGTAGGGGTTATCGTTTAAAAACGTCGAAAACTCGTAAACCAAGAAGGCTACAAAATGAAAGAATGTAATTTTGTATGAAAAAATTTACACTCTTTCGCTTTTTAAATCTTTTCAATGGAATATCCTAGTTGCTTATAGTTATGGTGACCATCATATCTGTTTTTAGCAGAGGTGTTCTGGTTTTTAGGCACTTGTCTTACGTGTTTTTTTTTTTAGTGGAAAATAGCGAAAATGTCCAAAAAAAATTGAAAGATCCGTTCTATTACAACCCAAGCAGCAAAATAGAGCGATTCGACCAGCAGCAAGTCGAATCGACCTATTTTGGTTGAAAATACCCTATTTCTGACCTATTTTCCGGCCTTAAATATGACCTAACTTAAAAGTCCGTTTCGAAGGTCCAAATTACCTCTATTCTACCTATTTCATGACTTCAAAGTCGCTTCGACTAACAAGTCGATTTTTGGTCGAAAATAGGTAAAAAAAATTCCCTATTGAGTGACTTAAAATTGACTTAACTTTGAATTCCAAATTAGGTAATTTTTCAAGGCAAACATACCAATTTTTTGACTAAATTTCGACTTTAAAGTCCGTTTGACTTATAGGGCGAAATAGGGTCAAAAGTTGACTTATTTTGTTGCATGCTTCGACTTCAAAGTCGAGCGGACTTGATTTTTGGACTTCATAGTCGGTTTGACTTTAAAGTCGAAATAGGTCAAAATAGGTCGAGCTCCGCCATGTTTTTCGAATGGCAAATTGAGAATTATTCTTCTGCATATGTTTTTTCTTTAAGAAAAACAATTTTTTTCAAGCAATATTTATTTAATTTCCATCAATGAGAAAGCCCCTTAAAAATGAAGAAGTAGAAGGAACACTTTCACGAAAAATCTCAGCGGGCATATGTTTTTGGGACTTATTAAGCGCAAAATAATTTTTAATGAAGTCCATATTTTATTTATTATTTATTTCTTAAGACACACGAAGAAGAAAATCTCTCGTTCATTTCTGCTTTCGAGTAATACGAATGACTGAGTAAGATATTATGTATTTATATCTTTCTCTGTTACTCTCTCTCTCACTTTTTTCGTTTCCTTTTACGTTCTCTTTCGTTTTACTCATAAGTCCAAATAGGTCGAAAATTGGTCATTGCGACTTCTTTTCGACTAATATTAGGTAAACGGACTTCTTTTCGCCCTGACTTTGAAGTCGAAATGCCCTATTATGACCTATTATTACCGCCAATCGACTTCCAATCTATTCCCCACTTACGTCGACTCGACGTCGAATCGACGTAATTTCGACCTATTTAGGTTAGGTCAAGTAAATATTCTGACCTAATATAGGTAAGAATTTACCAATTTTCGACCTATTTTGCTACTTGGGAACCTCGTAAAAGATTTAAATAAACCAAGTTGAAGACTAAAAAAAAAATATTTTTGTTCTGTTTTTCAATTTCAATTAATCGTCACCGTACTTATAGTATATATATAGGCTTGCTAGATAGGTAATTTGCACCGCACAAAGAAGCTGTTACAAACTTTATTTACAACCAAATAGTAGTACGTTAGCAAAAGGAGTAGTAAAGTAGTACGGCAATACAAAAAGGACCAAAAAAACTACTAAAGTAGCATTTCGACAGCACTGGAGCCCTACTCTGTATTGTGATGCGACAAAAAAATGCGCAATATCGAGTAATCGGTACTCTGTATTGCGATAATCGCATTTAAAATTTTCGATATTCGAAATTTCCGCTAATCCCTCAGTTTCACGCTACTCTGAAACGCAATAGCGAGTGTCAAAACAACCCTTTTGTCGCAAATTTCATTCGCCAACTGTTTGGCTTGCGGAAAGGTAATGCGATGTGAGTAAATTGTCTTAATAAGTGCAATTTTTAATTACTTTCATTGTTTATTTTAATTATTTTATTAAAAGGGGAGCTAACAGGGTTATATGTAATTGTTAATTAGATAATTCGTTTGTATTTACTATTCTTTTTTTTATAATATGAAATTTTTAATTTTTATATTATTTATAATTTCAGATAGCGTAGTATATATTTCACACTTTTTTTTATTAGAATTATTAAGATTGGAAGTGAAAATCAGCGTGGTTATAGATATACAAAGAATTGCAAAAATTATAAGCAAACCAAAATTATCAAATCTCTATGTGCGCGTTTTGAGAAATCCCTGCAGGACTTTTATCAACCGATTAGTAAATAAGTTATTGAAAAGCGAACTTTTTCGCAACTGCCTAGAAATCGGTTAAAAAGTCATCTAGACATCAAACAAGCGCAACATAGGAAATTTCTAAAATTTAACTTTATGCCAACTACATCACAACTGACTAGAAATCGTTTTAAAAGTTATGCAGACATCAACCAAACTGGATACGAAAATAATATATTTCTGATGCTATAATTCAAGGGTATGAATTGCACTCAAAGTAAGTTTAAAAGGCTAACCGAGATTCGAATCAATAGTCAACCAATCCGTAAAAATTGCTCTGATGAGACCCCCAACGGCAGTTCGAAACGTAAGTCAGCCAAAATAGTCGCCTATGGATTTCTTTCTGATGCATCGCTTGAAGAACATTTTCACATTCATAAATAAATTATTCTTCTGCTGCTGAAAACAGAAAAGATGAAACCGAAAAAGGGAATTCTAATGGAAGTAATTTTTTATTGAACATTTTTTAACCAATTTAAATCAGTGTTTTCGTTTTCTGACTTTAAGTCAACTTAAAAGTAGCCAGATATTATTTAGTTACAAAGTCATGCAGGAACGGACAATTGACTACTGCCTAGGACATCGCCACGTTAAAATAGTGAGTTGAAGCCAAGGAAAGAAGTCGATTATTCAACCAGTTGGGCTTTTTAAAAAGCTAACTTTAAATTGCTTTAAAGTCGGTTCGATTCCCTGCAGGGAGTTTTTATACTATAGCTTATATTTAGCATATATATATAGCATCGGGGAACGTAAAAGCGAGGTCCATTTAATTTTCGGAAACATCACACTTTCTCATTTTTAAATTCAAATTTCATATTCAAAAATACCGTAAGCAAAGAAACGTTAATTAAATCCATGATACAAGAAAACAAGATAGCGCAACTTCACGTACCACATCCAAAAGAGAGAATCGTTGTTGTTTTTTTGTATGTTAAACCGACTTTTCATCTTTTGATGCGAATTTTGATTTTATTTGCAAATTTAGATAACTGATTTTTATACTGTTTTGTAAAGAAGTGTTTTAAGGAATATTGAATTTTTTGGTTTCAAACAAAACAAAAGTTTTGGCTTTGTTATTTCTCAAGCTCACGATGTGATCGCCTAGGCAAACCAATGCAAAATGCTTCAAACCTCAAGCAAATGATTCTTTGCACGAGAAATCATAAATAAAAAAATTATTATTTTGTAAAACCAGAATTAAGTACTTTTTTTTACAACATTTCTTTACATAGTAATGTAAAAATCGGTGATAAATAAATAAATCGCATTGATTTGCGCATCGCAATACAGAGTAGGGCCCGTGGTCGTTGCTTGTACATGTGCATGCATATGTATGTAGGTATATAAACCCTGCAGAAACTACTCTTCGAATACTCCTCAAATCAACAGTAGGTACTACTCGCTCATAATGCTCTTAAAGTTCGCATAAATTGAAAACAAAATTTATTTTATTTATATAGAAAATGTTCAAATTTCTGGACAAACTTTTGTAAGCAATTTTTTTTTTTTCTTAGAATTTCATGACACAGGAAAACTAAGTCCATTTTAAAACGCTATTTTAAAAATTATTTTCTTTAACATCCCAGCAGCGAAAGCGAGTACTCCAAGTGAAATCTTAGAGTACTCCCAAAAGGAGTACGAGTCCTACTTAATTTGGCAACCAATGCTTTGAATTGTCATTTTTAACATTATGCTGGCATTGGAAAATAACTACTCGCTATTTCGGTACAAAAGCGAGCACTTCATGAGTTTATTGTTTTTATTTTCTATTTTGTTTGCTATTTTCTTTATTTAAAAACTTTTACTTATTTCTTTTTTAATTTTCTCGCCGCTGATCTCTAGGTTGGTGTCTTAACCATTACGCTAAATATGCAAATTTCATGTGCTCGTCAGTAGTGGCCGGTTGGAGGGGACGGCATTGTGCATGCATTGTGTCCCCATCGGGCCTGGGGCCCCGGGCGCCGAAATGCCTCGGTACGCGACTGGTGCTCGTCAAAACGCTAACTGGAGTTTTTGGTTGCTCAAATTTTTGTGAAACGCGCCTATAGGATTTATCACAACAAAAATTTTTCAATTGAAAAATAAATAAGTATTAAAAAATTAAAATAAGTAAGTTTAAAAAAATATACTTACAATTTATGAAAAAAAAATTTTTTTTTTCAAAATTAACTTTTAAAAAAATAAATGAAAATATGATAATAAAAAACCTTGAAAAATAATCTTCTTAAGCAGCAAACGTTAATTAATGAACGAACTCATCCACCTTCGATCTCAAGGAGAGTAAACTTTAGTGAGGGTACTCGCTATTCATATGTGAATATGTTTTATTGTGAGTACTCCCGTACGTAGTATTTCAAGAGTACTCGCTTTTGAGTTAATTATTCGCATTTCCGCTGCTGGGATGCTTTTGACAATTATATATACATAGACATATATGTAAAACACAAAAAAAAATGAAAACATTCAATACCAAATGCCCCAAATGGAATAATTATGATAAAGCAACAGATAGAAACGGCATTGAACTGTGTTGAGCAATTCCGAGGTTCTGTTCTTTCGTATAACTTCTTCCTTTGTATTATATTTATGTATATACGATAGGCATCATCGATGATACGACCAAGGTAATTAGGCTGATAGCTCTCATCGATGGAAATTTTTCCAACTGGGCCGAAAGTATAACAACTGTATTTGTTTTATTAATTAAGTTTCTTCTTTTTTAGTTCTTAAGGCAAAAGCCTAGAAAAAATGCTTTCAATTTCTTTTTAAATAATTTTTTTTTTAACTTCACGCTTATCGGTCATGTTGCGCATGCGCAAAGACCTTCCGCAACTGATAATCATTGCTTTCACACCTACACACTGAGTATAAAAGAGTCAACGAACTCGAGCGAAAGAGCATTGAAAATGAAGAAAATAAAAACATTTTTCTTTTGGTCTTTTTGTAAAAAAAAAAAAATAAATAACCCGTTAATCGACCATTTTTCAGTACCGAACAATAACAAAAAAAAAAAAAAAAAATATTTCCGTATTACCTCAAAAGTATTTGGGCACACGAAAAAAAAATCAAGAACAAATAAAAATCGATGGCAAACCAGACCTGTTCATAGACTTAGAACCACAAAATTCGCGAATTTCGAGCTTTCCGAATGAATCAAACTCTGCTCAGAATGGCTTTGGTGGCATCATCTGCTAACCACAAACTGGGTAAATCAGCATCGTCTTCATTTCGAACATCAAACTACTAAAGGTAGGCTCTTGAAGAGGTGGGAGTAAGTGTCATAACCTTGACATTTTCTGACCGAATGAATGCGGTCGTGTGAATTTTGATGCAATGGACGACAGCTATTATTTTGCTTCTCATTTATTCCATTATAAATATATTTTTTAATTACTACCACAAAATAAGTTCAAATAATGGGGGTTTTTTTTTAAAGGTCACCGCATCCGACCGATGAAATCAACAGCCAGTCTTTTGAGCAAGTCGAATCTTTTGAATGTTGTGTGCATCAAAGTGTAACGCGATACACCAAAATGCCACCAATAACAAATAGCCCAGTAGAAATCGAAACTAGTCCGGCTATTGTGTGCTAATAAAATAGTTCTTTTTGAATCGTTGCGGTCTGGGTATGAGCGAAAACATACTTTTCAAAAATCAATTTAGTGTTTTGATATTCATAAAATTGACCGACGATTTTTTTTTACAGTCTACTCTCTCTTAAGCGGACACCTACGGGACCGAAAAATATGTCGGCTTAAGAGGAAACTATTTGAGAATTAGTAGCACTAGAGCATTCCCAAAAATTGTCCTCAACAATTCTATCTTTAAAATAACAACTAAGGGTGTTATAGTCAGGCGAGCCTGATAGTACAATTCCCGACACCCATAGAGGGTTAGCTATTTACAGCTATGGACAATAAATTGGCACAACATTTTTATCAGTTTTATTTTTGAAGTTTTTGCTTCTTTTAACGTTATAAGTGGGTGGAATTTTTCGAGATCCAGCGTAGCGTGGGAATATGAAGCTTCTATTGAAACATATTTTGTACCGTTATTATGATGCTTTGCTTTGGTGAATTGTTGATTTGCGTAATAAGAGACATTTTTGTTTGGACACTAAATTGGCCAAAAAAATTTTCGGACTAACATTATCGAAGAGGTTTGTCCGATGACCAGGGACGTGAAACGGGTGGAAAATTTGCCCGGTTCGGTTCGGCGGTTCGAACCCTGTTTGAATTTTTGAATTGGTTCGTCAAACCGGGTTTTCTACTTCATTGAACTGGGGTTTCGGTTCGGTTCATCGGATCGGGAATTTCTCAAAATAAAAAAATTTGTTAGCACCTGTTCCCACTTCTAACGCAATTTTTTACCATTTAGGGTTAAAATTTGCACAATAAAAAGTTTGTGGTGGTTACCTTACTCATATTAGAGATGGTATCGATACTAATTTCTTAAGAATATCGACTTCGATTTTTTAATTTTTGGCCTGTGGGAGCGGCCACTGTGCATGGTTGCAGGCAAAAATGAAATCCTGAACTTTTACAAAAAGGGCTTCGGTTTTCGGTTCGGTTCAAACATTTGTGAAAAGCTTCGGTTCAGTTAATGTTTCGGTTCATCAGCAGATAAAAGCGGCTTTCCGGTTCCAATCCGGTTCACGTCCCTGCCGAAAACGCCTAAATGACGATTTTTTTTACGCATAATCCGGAAGAAGCGGCACCTAGTCAAAAAAAAACATTGCCATGCGTTCGTTTTTTTCTCAGACCAATGTACCAAAAGGTATCTCTTTCTGGGATATATAATACATAATACTATGGAGTGATGAAAAAAGGGTAAATTTGGTCCCATATGATACTTCTGTTTCACCACACTCCATAGTATTATATCCCAGAAAGAGACATTGGTCTGAGAAAAATATGAACCCAAACAGACAGACGGACGGACATGGCTAAATCTCATGGCGGAATCTCCTGGTGACACTGATCATTTCGATATACATTTGTTAAGGGATCTACGCTCTAAAGCAGCAAGTAAATTTCCTATACCAAGCGAGCAAGTATTTTGGCTTACTTTCGCTACTTGAAGGCATGCGCTAATTATAAGTAATCAAACCCACAGGGTTGCATTTAAATTGGTAACCCGAAATCGTTTTACTTCACAATATTAATAAGCATGTTCATTCTTTGACCGAAGTAAGTCGAAAACAGCTGTTCGCGAAAGACACAATTTCACAATGCAATTATTACGATGAAAATAATTTTTTTTTTATATTTGTGTCGACCTGTCATCGAAAATTCAACTCTGACTTCCATTCTTCAAATGAATGAGCTCGTTACTTCCTTAGCATTTACTTTAACAGCGTAGAGCCCTTTATGGTCTATCACGACTGATTCTGAGTGTTAAACACAATCGCACAAACGCAATTTGCCCTCGACGCAGAGTGATTCGGGTTATTGACCCATTTCCCCTTTTGTCCCTGTCACCAAAAGTTATGATTGAAAACCCCCGCCGCTAATGGTGATTACTTACTACTTGAACGGCCCCTTATACGGCTTTCTGAATTTTTATACGATTTTAACTGGTTTTGAACTGTATTCACTTTCAATAGGCTTGAAAAAATTTTTTTTAATGAACCCATACCACCCGCAGAGCAAACGATCTTTCTGATTAGAGTACACACTACAATGGAAACAGCCGGAGACAACCAACTTACTCCTACAGGGTAGCTTTAAGTAATTATGATTTTGTTTAAAATCTCCAAAAATGAAAAGTTAATTATTATTATTTTTTTACACATATGCTATCGGGATCTACTCTATCGGGCCCTTGAAAGCGGCCTTTCGATGGCACTTAGCTACAATAGATAATTTGATGCCAGAGTCGCGTCGTTAAAATATGAAGGCCTCTTTTTTTGTTCTTTTTAAAATCGAAAATTTTTATCATTCCACAAACATAAAATAAATAAATACAAATAAACATGCATATATCCATTCATTCATACATACATACATACATACATAATATGTATATTGTATAATATTGTCTCACCTTCCCTTGCCCGGCACAATATCCCGAGTTTCGACTTACTAGCTGATCCGGAGCACTCGGTCCGGTATCTTGCCATTATTGCTGAACGCTATATTGGTTACAAGCCAAAAACGCTCATTTCAAATTTTCAAATAATAAAATTTGCTTAAAATGTTTGTTTATTTATGCGAAAAACGACATGAGTCAATAAATGTTGACGCCTCGGCTCCGTTCGGTTATTTGTTTTTAAAAATTGTTTGAGTTTTATTGAAAATTTTCACGAAATTTCTTTCGCTCGTTCATTATCTCTCTCTCTCTATCTTTCTGTCTCTCTATCTTTCTGTCTCTCTCTCTATATATCTCTATCTCTCTCTATCTCTCTCTATCTC